>PVKA01002064.1:0-36722 GCA_004027165.1 Ctenomys sociabilis
ATTTAAATTTTTAATCTCCAAGTTTAAAATGGCCCTAATAAAAAACACAAGCACTGGAGATAATTGTCATCAGACAAGCCAACCTGAAAATCCACACACAAAAAGCACAAGCAGTGAGACACCATGGAGCATTTTTAGCACTGGGACACCTAAGGCAGGCTGAGCATGTGCGGAGGGAAATTGAGCTAGGTAGTGAGTTTCAGGCCAGTATGAACTACACTGTGGGATCTTACATCTCAAAAAAAAAAAAAGAGGAAGAAAAAAAGCAAAGCAACCAAGAAATATTAAAAAAGAGAAAAAAAAGTAGATGATAGCAAAACATGTAATGCTATAATAATTATGAGATAATCATATCATAGCAAGGCCAAAACTCAATTTTTTTTTTAAACTTAGTGAAATAATCAGCATGGCATTGCAAATTAGCAGGGAAAACACAGACTTTGAAATTAATAGTGGCTCTCCACCTTCTGCACATGTCCCCTCCTGTTTTCCATCAAGCCACGGTGTGGCAGGCAAGCCCTCCCGTGGTGTGGCATACCTGCAGTCGTGTACAGGACTAGGATGAAGTGTGAGGATGGTGGAGAGAAGAATTTTCACCCTGGCAGATGTGCACACAGAATGCCCTGGCATGTTCGGGTCAGTCTGGGAACCCCAGGGCTCAGAGCCCAAATGCTGCTACTGAGAGCCGGTGAGGCCCTCTGTGGGCCTGGGTGTCCCATGGAGGAGGACGGGAGACCTCTGCCTGCCTGCCTAACCATATGTGGGGCTGTTCTGAGCATGACAGGAAGAACTGGCTGTGGACAGCTGTGTGCTACGTTCAAATATATCGGGAATACTACTGTCACCAAGTTCAGAGAGGTCAAAGCCATCCCAAAATAAAAAATAAATAAATAGCTTTAAAAAAAAAAAAAAAGAAAAGAAAAGCCATGAGGGATGAGGCTAGACATAGTTCTTCAGGTATCCTAATTTTTTTTTTTTTTTTTTTTTTTTTTTTTTTTTTTTTTTTTTTTTTTTTTTCTGGTACTGGGGATTGAACTCAAGACCTTGTGGTTGCTAGGCAGGCATTTAAACCACAGAGCTATCTCCCCAGCACCTTCTCAGCCTAAGTTCTAGTTGATAAAATATTCAAATGAAAAAAGTAAAACCACATAGGAAAATGATTTTAATAATCATAAAAGAGCTTAAATGTGCCAAAAAATAAAAGAATTTTGAGGCCTTAATATGACTACAAAAAATTCTGCAAAGCATAAATCAGTATGTCAAATTTGAGTAACAATGCAAAAAATATTTTTAGCTCATATACCAAAGGCTCATTTTTCTAACGAGACATGTATTTACATGAAAAAATCCAACAGAAAAAAATAAACAAAAAACAAAGTTAAAAGTTAACAAACTGGGCCTAGTGATCCGTAACTGTAAAGCCAGTTTTTGGAGAGACAGAGAATTGCAAATTTGGGCCCAAACTAGCCAACCATGTAACTCAGAAAGTTTTTTTTTTACATCAAAAAAGTTTTAAAAGCCAGGCACTGGCAGACACCCATAATCCTAGTACTCAGGAGGCTGAGGCAGGAAGATCCCTAAGAGTTTGAGCTCAACCTGGGCTACAAAGTGAGTCTAAGGACAACCTGAAATACATGTAAAGCCCTGTCTATAAAAAAAAAGCTGGGAATGTAGCCCAGTGCATGGGTCCCAGTTGAATTCCCAGTACCAAAAAAAAAAAAAAAAGACAACAAAAAGGAATGTAGATGATGTTAAAATTAAAATGTTCAAAGGTATCCCATCTCCTATAAAAAGAAACAGAATTTTTTCAGCGAAGTAACTTTTATATTACATATAATTTACTCTAATAAGAAAGCAGTATAAGAAATAGCATTTTGAATCTTCAGAATGCAAAAATAGAGAAACTTTCTATATAAAGAGATAACATGGTGATAGTTTAAACTGTCCCTAATTTAGACTAAATAAAACAATTTAGTGATATCTAACAAAACCCACACACTATGATTCACTGATTGGATGTTTGGGAATTAACTTTATAACTATGTCCAAATGTAGCTGGGCATGGTGGCAAATTCCTGTAATCCTAGCACTTGGGGAGGATGAGGAAGGAGGATTTGAGCCTGGCCAGGATATTTCACTAACTTTGTAAGATCCTGCCACAATATAAAAAAATTTGAAAAGGAGTGGAGGGAAAAAATAAAAAGCCTCAGAAAGTCCAGTCCTCAGACCTCCTCCCTGGGACAAATCAAAAGAAAAAACAAATGTCTTGAAAATTTAGGTATACAAATTAATACTCTACAATATTATTTCTAATGGCAAAATTTAAATATCCCTAAAAAAGTATTTATATTAGAATGGATTAATTTCTAAGTAGTAGGCTTTTTAAACAATTAAAATAATATAGTGATTAAATATATGATTAATAAATAAAGGATTAAAACAAATTTAAATAATAAATGTAAAACATTTAAGGACAAGAGTCCTCCTTTACCTGTGGGGACATGTTTAAAGACCTCCAATGAATGCCAGATCCCCTATTTTCTCCTATGGATAATTATAATAAAGTTTATTTAATTTTTATGTATTTAGTACAGGGACCACAGGGTCTCACTACACAGATCGGACTCTAGTAGTGATCTTCCTATTTTCAAGCTCCCAAGTGCTGGGATTACAGGCACACGTCACCATGCCCAGTCTCAATAGCTGTTTCAGTATGCCCCAGGGGCAGGAATAGAACCCTGGCCACTAGGCTCTGCTTAAGCAGGCGCTTTAGTCCACTGAGCTATATGGCTGGTCCTGATAAAGTTTAATTAACAATAATAAAATAGACAATTAGAAAAACATACTGTAATAAAAGTGATGTGGTCTCCCTAAAGGAATCTAATGTACCATTACATTTTTAAAGAAGCACTTCACAGCTTTTCTTTGCCATATCTAAACAGCAAGCATCATTTCTCTTGTACTTTGGGGCCATTAAGTAAAATAAAGATTAGCTGAACACTACTATAATGTGAGAGTCAAAGGATGACCTACAAGGCTAAGTGACAGGAAGGTGCTACTTGGAGTTGTGCATATGCTGCACAAAGGGGTGATTCACAGACAAGGGGAATAACTCAAGATTTCATCATGCCTCTCAAAATAGTGTAACATTTAAAATTTAAGAATTATTAATATCTAAAATTTCCCACTTAATACTTTGAACAATAGTTGCCTATGAATAACTGACACTCTAGATATGGGAAAGGACTACTATTATTTGTGTAATAAAAGGAAATATATGTCAGTAATTATATTTACATTTATTTATGCAAGCATGTATTTGAACATATATACATATATATTCACACAATCCTCTGTGTAAATATAGTGGTACCCCGGTTCATGAACGTTTTGTTTGCAAACAATTTATTTTGCAAACAGAAGTGTCTGGCAAAATCTATTTTGTCTGCAAACTCTGAATCAGGTGAGAAATATGACTGCAACCACCTTTCCTGCACAAACATAAATGTAACCACCTGTTATAATTTGTGTCTAGTTGTCCCCTCAAAGCCTCATGTAGTCATGGGGTGGGGATTTCTAGAGTTTGTGATTAACTCACGATCAACTGGGATTATGTGTGATCCAAGGCTGAGATTACAGGTTTTACTACTGGGATTATGGATGTGAATACTTCCTCCAGCCTGGGGCAGAGATCCTGAATGTAATATAAGAGACAGAGAGACAGACTTTCTCTAGCTATTGGTCTTTGTTGCATTGTTGTTGTTCTGCCACCATGAACTGATGCTCTCTGCCATGTGCCATTCTCCTTGGAGCCAGCCGAGTATGGACTGAAACCCACAGTAACTGTGAGTAAACCTTTCCCTCTTTCATTTTGGGTGTTGGGTACTTGTCCCAGCAATGAGAGAAGAGTAATGAAGACACCACCTTTTCCACAATCATGGAATAAATTTGTTTGTAAACCAAGAAACCTCTGTAGTATCTCTGGTTGGATACAAATAAACTGGTAAAACTGATTGCCTCTAAGGAAGGGAAGTGAGTAGTGGAGAGGAAGTTTTTTCAACCTCTTGTACTTTTTGAATTTTGAAGCACATAAATACAGTAGATATTCAAATTCTGAACACTTGGGAGGCTCAGGCAGGATAGCAGGCAGTAAAAGTGAAGCTGGATTACAGTAAGTTCAAGGCCAGCCTATAGTACATAGCAAGACCCTGACTCAAAAATTTTTTTAATTTATAAATAAAATAAAGATTAAAAAGCCAATTAAAGGGCCAGAGTGGATTAAAGCGCCTGCAAGCAGAGGCCAGAGGTTCAACCCCCAGGCCTGCTATGCTGGCCTGGCCCCCCAGAGGTGCACTGAGACAGCAATTGAGACTGGGCGTGGTGTATGGACCTGTAATCCAAGCTCTTGGGAGGCTACAAATAGGCTAATAGTGAGACCCTAAACACCCTGTAGACCCTTCCCTAAAACACACACACACACACACACACACACACACACAAAAGCCAATTAAAATGCTGATAGAAGTATGAGGAGCACCAGCTAAATCAATTTAAATCCTCAGTTTTCCATTTCCAAACTGCCCACAGTGACAGTTAAAGCTTTCAAATGGCAAGGTGCTTTTTTTCAAGCATGAACTATGTTATAGAAAAAAATTATCTCAGCCTCTAATTAAATTATGTTTTTTCTCCCATTTTTCTAACAATTTCATAAAAGTCACTAGTAAGTAATGTTTAGTACAATAAAATTATACCACATGAGAAGTACAGGAATGAAATGAAAAGCTGTACCCTCCTCAGGGTCGAGCATGCTGACAGGCATTCAGCCCTCATTAGCTGTTCTAAGCATGTGATGCACAGGTTGTCTTGAAACATCAGTAAAGGAATGGCAACAGAAGAAGTCTCTCGGTACTATACAACCACAGTCCATACATACAATTCTCCCAAAACAATAAATATCAATTTGAATTGTGAAAGAGGGCCAACTTATCTTCTTTATCTGTAATTACTCAAAAGAGCAGAGAACAAAAATGGGATTATTTGATTTTCTTCTCTGTAAGTCTACATAAACAACATTCAAGAGGTTCTGCAGTGGAAACTAGCAACATGCAAATAAAGACTTAATATTCATGAAAAAGGTGTCATGTTCATGACTTAGAAGGCTGAAGCATGGAGGAACATTTACTTGGAATACAATGTCAATGTATTATTAACATGACCTCAAAAAGAACTCTCGCGGGCAAGTTGGATAACCTTTATTAAGTATCTGACAGTGACTTCTATTCTGCAAAAACCTGTTTACCCACAAAATAGCAAAGGCAATTTTAAACAAAATCAATCCACAGATCCTCTAAAACCAGACAAATCTAACCCAGGAACAAAGACCCACTTCTCTTCATATTTCGCTCCCCTCCACTCTTCTCTACAATTTGCTGCATCATAAGAAAAAGCATTAACTTAGATTGGATGCTACTTTTAACCCTTTAAAATATTTGTGATATTTGCTCTGGCAGTGAAGGAAATGTTCTGCTTTTTGGAACAAATTTTATTAAATAATTTTTTAAAAAAGAATGTACCAAAGGGTTTTCGGGGCAGGGAGATGCCCTGGTGATTGAACACTTGTCTAGCATGCATGAGACAATGAGTTCAATACTCAGCAGCACCACAAATCTCAAAAAAGTGGAAAAAAGAAGTTATGATGGATTCTTAAGAGAACTTCTACTATCTTACACATCAAAACTGTCCACTCAGGAAAACAGAGGCATAAGATTACGGGATAACCCTAATCATTTTTCTCTTCTTAATCAAAATATTGGTAATCAATATACAGGAGACATCTAAACAATCTCTGCTTATCCATTCGAAGGTTTCCATTATCATTTTAGTTACATTGTTTCTCTAGTTTTTAAACGTGCCCTAGGATTGCTTTTAAATACATAGTTCTTTAGGCAGCGTCTTAGTGAAAGTATTTTCTGTGCACTTAAAGGGAGTATCCAAGCAATCTCTTTATAAACAAATCTAAGCAGTCTCATTTTCAGTATGATTTTACTATTTTGCATGTCATTGCTTGCCAAGTGTAACTCACCTCAATGACGCAGGACGTTTAGCAGGAATAACGGCGGCGACCAATAAGCATCGGTCTAGATGTGGTCGTCTTCCTACGGGACTTAACAAGGCAGAGGTAGCATCCTACATTTTGAAAATGACATCCTGAAAGACAAACCAGGTTCGTCTAAGCAGGAGCAGCAGCGCAGCAGCAGCAGCAGCAGCTCAGTCTAGCCTGAAAGGGAGCGAGAGACATTCACTTCTGCCGCCCGTCTCGGGCTAAGCCCTCCGGCTGAACTCTGCGCTGCCTCGCACAGCGCCGGCCGGACAGACCCACACTGCCCGGAGGAAACAAACCGGTCCCTGACCCCTTGGAAACCGCGGGCGGCGTGGCGGGGGGAGCGCCTCGGTTCCGCCCCTCCGCGCCGCGGGGCTGTCTCGGGTGGCCTCGGGCGTGGGGACCAGCAGCCCTCGGGATTGGGAGACTACCTCAATGCCACCTCCTCCAGCCTCGCAACAGTGGCTTTAGGGTGCGGGACAGAGGAACAACTATTCACGACTTAAGGACGAGGACAGCACGCCCCAGCGCCCCACACCACACGCGAGCGCAGAGGAAGGTGGAGCGGCCGGCGCGACCTGGCGCGGATGTGTGACGTCACGCGCGGAGCCGGCACGCGGCGGGGTGGGGGACGGCGGCCAGAGCGCAGCACCTGCGGGGCGGGCAGCCGGGGAGAGGAGGGCGAGGGGACCCGCTAGAGGGGTTCCAGGGGACCCGCAGGGCTGGGCTTTCACCAGCAAGCTGATTCGGAGTAAAGCATATATGACATTTTCCTGTACATATGACACAAAGAAACGGACTTATTTTAAACCTTGACATCTGACTACTTAATGATACCGCGTCCTAAAAACTAATGTTCTAAAAATCAAACCGTACCGGGCTAGCGCTCGGCAGGCTGATGCAGAAGGACCGCTGCGTGTTCGAGATCAGCCTGGGCTACAAAGTGAGCTCAAGGCCAATCTGAACTGCACGCATAGGGAGACCCTTTCTCAAAACAAAAACAAAAACGAAAATAAATAAAAACAAACCATTTCCAAATACATTTTGGATGAACAAAGCAAGAAAGTATTTCTAAGATTCATATATATATATATATATATATATATATATATATAATGTTTTTCTACGCCTTTACACCAAGTGTGTATAAATTATATGTTGAAGGGTTTACAATGTGTATGTGATATTCTTTTGAGTCTCTTCACTGCAGGAAGATACATAGATTCTTCTGAAATGAAACACTAGTGTTATCCCAGTAGCCCTACTACTAAGCTACTAAGCTGCTAGGTTGTCTTACCTTGCTTAACCTCAAGGTATTGGCCAGTCCACCTCTGAAGGTGAAGGAGGATAGTAACTTGTAGTATATCTTGATTGTCCTCTAACATCATACCTGTCTTTCACGTGTCATATGTAGCCATGGTGGAATGAACTGGACATTGCCAAAAACTGATGATTGTAAAATCGAATAATTCATATTCTCCTTTGAAAGAAATCCACCCTTTTCTCATAACCTTCACTCCTCCTCCCTCTTCACCCCTCCCCCCTCTTCCTTCGTCTCCCCTCTCTTTCTCCCTCTCTCCCATCTCTCCCCTCTGTCCCTGCTAGGGTACTCATGCCAGTCTTAAGAAGTACTTTGTGCCTAGGGTGGAAATTGGAGGTGTTTTTCTTCTGCCAGAAGATGGCACTGCAAGTCACCCAAAATGGCACCATGGAGAATATGTACCTTGGTTTATCCCTTCAATCTTCATGCAGCTACTGAAGTTATTCTCAGTATTCCTTTCACTTTTAGGCTAATCTCCCAAAATCCAGTCCACTCCCAGCTAGAAGAAGTTTGGGTGTCTGAATGCACAATAATGCTAGTTCTGCCCACATCCACTTGAAACATGGTGTGGAAACACTGCCAATTGCTAATCCAATCAAATTGTTTTTGCTGCTTATAAGGGAAATGGCTATTCAGATATGTCCTTAGATAATAATAATTTAGGATCTTATTAGAAACTTCTGGTGTTGGTGGGAATATAAATAGCTGCAATCTGTGTAGAAAGTATATTAGCAATATATATATCTTTTGACTCAGATTCAATTCTAGAACCATCAGTCCAAGATGAATACTCCGGGATAACTGTTACTGCTCATAACTAGGAAAACTAGAAACAGTGTAAATATCTAACAATAAAGCATTGACAAAGTAAATTATAGTATATTCAAATAATTTAACACTCTCAAACCATGACAGAGGGTGAGCAGAATCTATTTCTATTGACACAGAAAAATGTCCTTGATATATTGCTGAATAAAGCAGGATACTCTTAACAAAGTTTAGAGAATTGCCTAATGATTTCCCTTTCTGGTTTATATACCATTGTACAATCTAATTTTCTTACAGTAATCTTTTGGGTTTTCTTTTATTCTTTTTAAGTATTTTGTTGGTTTTTTTCCCCAGCAAAATCACATTTTGCTGTTTTCTTAAAACCACCTGTAAGCATATGCAAAAGTCATCTCCAGTCTCATCAGAGTTCACCCCTGTGAACATTTCTCCATGAAATGACAATTTAACCTACATTTTTCTCTTGCTTTCTAAAAAACATACATGTATTTATATAGTTTTAATCCTTTATTTTTGGTGGAACTATGGATTGAACTCGGGTCCTTGCACCAGCCAGGGAAGCACTTATTCCACTGAGCCATCTCCCCGGCCCCTAGTTTTAATCCTTTGAATGGATTCAGGATGCCTTAACGGCAAGTTTGGTAAGGCATCAGGATCAAGGGATCAAACCACAGAATCCTGAGCCTGACTGCTTTGCTTAAGTAGGCACTTAAACAACTGAGCTAATGGGCAGGTCCCCTTAATTCTTTAAATGGGATCATAGTGCACACATTATTTTGCAGCTTGCAATTTTTATTTCACAGTGTATTATAAACTTCTGTCCAGAGATCATGTAATAAGACATGGATGTATACCAATCCACTCAACCAACCCCCACCTCAGATTATTTCTTTTTTTTTTTTTTTTTTTTTTTTTTTTTTTTTTTTTTTGTCTTTTTGAGACAGGGTCTCACTATGCAGTTCAGGCTGGCCTTAAGCTCACTTTGTAGCTCAGGTGGGTCTCGAGCTCAACAATCCTCCTGCCTCAGCCTCCCTAGTGCTGGGATTACAGGCATGTGCCACCATGTCCGGCTTCAGATTATTTCTGTATGACCAAATCTACCATAAAAAACAAGTGATTATTGACTGACGAAAAACATTTGTTCCATAATACAAGTGGTTAATTTGTATGTATTACAAATAGAAATTAGGCACCAAGCCAGAAGCAACCACACCAGTTCCTTTCTGCCCCTTCTATACTCAATCCAGGCTACCTTGCTTAGGCTGGTGCCCAAATAATCAGTGGACTGGTGAGTAGTCACACACCCTTAATCCTTGCATTGCACCGGGAATTGGTCACACACTAGATCCAGCCACCTCTGAAAAGGCCCCACTTGTGACTGCATGAGGGCTTAAGGGGACATAAACACAAGCAATACACCCAAATGTATGGGACTGTCATGGACAGCATTGTTATTTCTATGGGATAGATTCTTAAAGCAGGTTTACTGTGTCAAAAGTATTCATTTTTAACAAGTACTGTCATGATTTAGATATCACTTATTGTATAGTGAACCACTCTAAAATTTAATGTCCTAAAACTACAACAATTTATCATTTTTCATAATTTTGTGAGCCAGAAGTACAGGATAGTTCTGTTAAGTGATTCCCTTAGCTGCATTCTACTAGCAACTTTGCTGGACCAGGAGGCCCAAGAGGCTCCACACATGCGTGTAAACATAGGTGTTCCCGCATATCACTGACTTGGATTGCTCTCAATGTCATAGGTCTTAGTGAAGTCATATTTTAAGACATGGACATTGCCTGTCCTTTTAAAGGCTAGGTTAGGAAAACATATGACATTATTTTTGTCATATCCTTAGACAAAGTAAGGTTCACAGACTGGGAAAATTTACAAGGGCAAAGTCATGACAGTCCCTGCTACAACTTGGGTATATTGCTTGTGTTTATGTCCCCTTAAGCCCTCATGCAGTCATAAGTGGGGCCTTTTCAGAGGTGGCTGGATCTAGTGTGTGACCGATTCCCGGTGCAAGGCAAGGATTAAGGGTGTGTGACTACTCACCAGTCCACTGATTATTTGGGCACCAGCCTAAGCAAGGTAGCCTGGATTGAGTATAGAAGGGGCAGAAAGGAACTGGCATGGCTGCTTCTGGCTTGGTGCCCAATGTTGCTATTTGTAATATATAGAAATTAACCACTTGTATTATGGAACAAATGTTTGTCAGGCAATAATCACTTTTTTTTGGCAGAACCAGGGATTGAACTCAGGCCCTTGCGCTTGCCAGTCAAGCAATTATTCTATTGAGCTATTTCCCTGGCCCCAATCACTTGTTTTTTATGGTAGATTTGGTCATATGGAAATTTGTAAATTTGTATGTGGTCAATTCTGTCAGTTATTTTGGTTTTCTTCTTGTCAAAAAAGATGAGGTATGAATGAAAAGCATGGTGAATTAAAAATGTTTAAAAAGTTTATTAAGGGAGCTGGGGAGATAGCTCAGCTGCATAAGCACCTATTTGGGAAGAATAAGGCCCCAAGCTTGATCCGTGATACTGAGACAAAGAATTAAACAACAACAAAACCTTGAAAAATTAAAAAAAAGTTTATTAAAGGATAACATTGCTATGAATCCCCCTTAAAACACTTCCACTCCCTCTGAACCCACTTATCTCATCGTACTTGCTACTTTCTGAAGTGGTTCTGAACAGGAGTCCTCTTTCATGAGTGTCTTTAGATGTGCCGCTGTGGCTGACTGCAAGTCTTCAACATTTACTTTTTACATTCATTTTAATTTAGAGAAAGAGCCAGAAGTCATGTGGTGCCAGATCATGTGAATAAAGTGAACAAGGGCATACTGTATGTTTTTACACACAAGCCTGCCTTTCCACTGGGAGCAGCATACATTGTATTTTTTATTCACACTTCTTAAACACATGAAAGAAAACTTCTAGAACTGCATCAGAAAAGTGGCAAGTATGATGGAACAAATGCATTCAAAGGAAAAGGGAATATTTGGGGGTAATTCCATTTGTTTTTTACTATAGAAATTTTTAAGCAAAAAATTTCATTGTATTTCTTAATTATACTACATATACACCTAGGATTTAATCATTAGCAGTCTGATGAATTTTTTTGGTTTTAATCTGATAGCCCTAGTTCAGTATACAGAGATAAAACACTAGTATTCAGTTCTTCAGTTTCAGGCTTTTTTGGATTGAGTTACCCTTCAAGGGTTCAAAGGAGAGTCAGCTAACTGAACAGGAAGATCATAATCGAGAATAATAAGACACTGAACAAAATAATAAAAATAAACAAAGAAAATGTAACACTGATCCTTGCTTGGGCAGGACATGAGAAAGGGCTCCCTTGTGGGGTTAAGAATATGACTGCCTGAATTAGTTCAGAATTAGTTCATATAGGTCTCTGTGAAGTTCAGACAGGAATCTGTAGAAAAAAAAAACACACGAAACTGAAAAATTGTGCACCATATCACAGGACTCAAATGGAAACAGGAGCTCAAAACTATTCTAGATCTGGTTAAAATTACTAAACTTTTACCATTATAAGTCTACCTTTTTCTTCTCTTTCCTTTCCTTGAGGTATTAAGGTTGATTAATGGGGGAGGAGTAATTCTAATTTGAATATTGTTAAAGTTTTTGTTATTACTGCTTAGACTCAGTCCTGGAAACAACAACCACTTTTTACTCAAAGAACAAACTAAACATTATTATTTTACTTTTCAACATCTCCAAATGTTTCCTGTGTCCTGAGCACTGTGTACAATACATACTAAAAGTCAGAAGATGAATTTGGTACTTTAGTATGCAAGCAAAAGTCCTCTAAAGATGTTCATGCACCTCAAATCCCTGGAAAATCAATATATCACATTACATGCAAATTATGTGAAGGTTCAACCTACCATTGCTGCTTTGGAGGAGTATAATGAGCCAAAAAATTCAACTGACCCCAATTGCTACAAAAGGCCTTAAACTAGATTTTTCTCTCAAAGCCCCTAAAAAGAAACAGCTCTGCCAACATTGACTTTTAATCAGTGAGACCTATGACATGCTTTTCCCTTTAGAACTCATTTGTTTGAAGCCATTCAGTTTGTGGCATCCGTTATGAAAACAACAGGATACTGTACTAGTACACACACCTATTCTTTTAAGGTTATAAAAGCAGTTTAGAGTATGGGGATCAGATAGTCCGTTCAAATTTTTTTTTTTTTTTTCCTCTGTAGCCCTAGGATTGAACCTACAGAGTACTACACTGCATTCCTACTTTTTTGAGACAAGGTCTCACTAAGTTACACAGACTGGCCTCAAGATTGTATCTTCTTGCCTTGGGCTCTCAAGTTGCCAGTTTATGGGCATGAGCTACCATGCCCAGCCAGACGATCAGTTCTTTTTGGATGAGCAAACCTCACAGTTGAGTCTATAAATAATCCTTACTAGGAATGTATCAGGCTTAACAAACTCTTCATCACCCTCCCTAAAGGAAGGTATTATGACTTATAACCAGATGTCCTTTCAAATCCTCATGCACTGGTATGTGGGGACTCTAGAGTACTTTGATCTAGGGTGTGTGATACCAGGACTAAGAGTGTATGGTACTGGATTAATTTATTAATTGGCTCATTATAGTTCTGGATGTGGATAATGGAAAGGCTCATCGTAAGTGTGGGTGGCTTGTAGCCCTGATCGGAGAAAAGGGAGAGGAAAGCTTGCTGTTGCTGCCTTCTGCCTGCTATACTACAGACTATTTGTCTTTCTCTTTTCTCTTGCCCTTTTGCCATGCCATATTGCCTTAGAATCAGCCAACTACAGATGACACGTCTACAAACTGGGCTGACATTACTTTAACTTTGGGTGGCAGGTATTTTGTCTCAGCAGCAAAAGAAAAGTAACTAAGACATAAGAGATTTGATGAGAATGTCAACCAAACAGGCTCTCCTCTGTAACACAGAGGAAGAATGAGATCAAACTGAAGTGTTCACAATAGAGTATTTAAAACATTCCAAGGATCTGCCCATTATTTTGTTTTCTTCCACCCCCTTTTCTTTAAAAGGGGAAATTTAGTATCAGAGGTGCTGATTAAAACCTCAAAGCAATCACAGAGCAAATCTTTTTACAGATAGAATCTTTTTAAAAAAATCATTTGTTTGGTACAGAGTATCCTTAAGCAGCTCAGACCTGTAGTAAGCCTCCTGTCTCAGCCTCCCAGTGCTGAGATTACAGGTATGCACCACCATGCTGGTTTCAGCAGCTGGTTTGGTGTGGTGCAGGCACAGCATGTGGAACTGGGGATTAAACCCAGGTCCTTGCTCTTGCCAGGCAGGTGCTTAGACTGCCAAGCTATCTTCCTTGCTCACAGATATAATCTTTATCATCAATCTAGCACATAGCACAGTTTAAATATTCTGCAAGTCTAAAGCAGTGTTTCTGACTGTGCCTACCATATCAACTGGGAAGAATTAAATATGAGGCTGCTTAAATCCAACTCTGGTATAATTAAAATCCTGGGAATGTTGCCTAGACAAGATTATTTTTTTGAAGATTTTTAGATGGTTTGATACAAAAGGAACCTTTAAAATTACTAGTGTGATGGTTATTTATGCTAAAACCATAATTTTTATGACAAATTCTTGTAAAGGAAAAACTCACACACAATACAACTGATATGGCAAAAAAGCAGATGCATGAGATTGTTCTTGATTTAAGAGATTGTTGGGCTAATCCTCCATGAAAAAAAACACTATGTAAAAGGGCTTTTTTTACAGAAAGCAGAGGGTGCATGCAGACTGTGACTAATGTCCATTATGATCAAAATCTAGGTGCTTCTTTCCCAAATGAAATCAGGTATCTTTAATGAGAAAACATAAAACATCTGCACATCTAAGGAAAATTGCACTTAGAAGACTTCCTATATTAGGTAGAATAAGAAATCTACCTAATAGGGTTTCAAGAAAAAGAAAATTGAGGTTCAAATTTACCATGGTTTTGCACTATTTTTTTTTCTTTTGGTGGTGGTGGTGGTGCTGGGGTTTGAATTTAGGAAGCACGGAGCTACATACCCAGCTCTTTTTGAGACTGTGACTAAACTGCTCAGGTTGGCTTTGAGCTTGTGTCTTCCTGCTTGATTCTAAAAATTCTACTTTGATAAATGTAATACAAGCAGTCAGAAGCAGCTTGACTGTATTGTGAGCACCCCAAAATCATGAAAGGTTACTAGACTCTATTGTTTGAGCATATTCAGTTGTCACAGAAGAAATAAAAATGTACAGAACTTACATGTTTCTGGGTGTGATGACAAACCCCTGTAATCCCAGCATTTGGGAGGCTGAGGCAGGAAGACTAAAATCCAGAGCATCTCATTTTGTAGTCCTGGCTGGCTTTGAGCTCACTTTATAGTCTTGGCTAGTTTCAAGCCCAAAGTAATCTTCCTGACTCAGCTTCCTGAGTGCAGGATTAAGGGGATTGGGGGACACCACCATGTTTGATGCTATACAACGAGCTTAAGGCCAGATATGAACTGTATGAGGAAACATTTATTTAATATGCCCCCAATCCAGAACTTGTGTGTTAAGCAAACCTAAATCACTAAATTCAATAAAGCATATACCTGTGATTATAGAAAAGTTGTAAACACCAAAACATATCTAAGATTCATAATACACATATACACAAATTATCCAGATTATCTATCCATGAAGCACTTGACATTCATGGGTCTTGGTTCTGCCACCCACTAGAGACACTGATACTGTGGTCCCACAGGTCCCAACTAAGAAATGCAGAACCTGCACCTGCTCATCAGCCAACTAGCAAGCTCAGCTGTGGCCAGGCATTCGTCCCTGCATCAATGCCCGAGTTGGCAGGCATGCAGCACTTTGAGCACGGGGATAAAGACACATTGGACTCTGTGAACACAGGAGCACAATAAATGTACTTGTGAATAATAATTTAGACCATGTGGAAAACTCAAATTATGCATTTTCTCCAAAATACTGAAATTTCTAAGTGTTGTTTTTGAAAATGTGCAATGACTAAATTCGAGTTACCAGTTTTTTTAAGTGTACGTTAGACACATAATTGGTGACGGCGTCTAAGCAACGCCTCATAACGGCACACTCGCCTAGGCGACCCACAGGCCTAAGGCAGCAACGGGCGCAGATCTAAGTCGAAAGCCCGATGTGTCTTCATTTAAATTTTCGGGCCAGAGCTCTTGGACTACGGCTTTTGCTCTCAGGGCGGCGTCCGAGGCTGCAGCTGTTCCCTACGCGCACAGCTTCCGCGCAGCGACCGCAGGAGCGGAGTCTGAGCTCCGCGCCGACGCTCGGGGACGCCGCTCGCCCGGGCCCTTCCCACCCAACAGGCCGCGCCCAGCGCGGCCGCCCTTGGTCCTCGGCCGGGGGGGGGGTCACCCGCGGCGCGAACAGCAGCGCGTGAGGGACGTGCTCCGACAGCCTGGGAAGGCCGTCACAACCCGGCCCTCCCGGGCTCGCTCGCTCCTCCCTCCCGAGGCCCAGCCCCAGTCCGCCACCGTCTCCACTCCGCCCAATCGGAACCGACGTGCCTCCAAGTGTGGCCGGCTACGCGGGGGCGGCCTGACGCAGAGCGGCCGTCACGTCAGCGCGGTGACGTCACGCGCAGACGCTGGCGACGTACCTGTGGACTCCGGACTCCTGCTGCCTCTTTCCCTTCCGTGGGTCAGGACCGGTTCCGTCTGGAGCCACAGCCCTTCTCAGTTCTAGCTCGCTCGCAACCCGGAATCAGGCTGGAAAATAAGGAAGGGGGGAGTGGCGACTTGAAAGTCGTCTTATTTACCTCCCAAATTGGACCATGGATTCAGTTTTAGAATTTTGAGAGGGAAGTGAGGCTGGGGATTTTTATTTTTAATTTTGGACAGAAGCAGGTTGACGTTAGGGTCCTTAAAAACAAGAGGATTTAAACTTAATGCTGTTCCTGTGTTTGAAGGAGGACAAAAATAAAAATCCCACCTGGCAAAATTTACGTAACCGCTTCAGTAGAAAACACCAGGTACCTTTTAACTCGCGACAGTTTTCGTTGTGGGTCAAGCTTTCTCTAGGTGAAGCTCCCTCGGTAGCTAGGTTTTAGCTTTGAAACAGATGCAGAATCTAAAGGCAGCGCAAAAAACAGCCACCGATTTTGCTATGCCTCTGAGCTGCGAGGTGAGTTGCCTTTTACCAGCGAAGATTCGTTCGCTGTTGTGTTCACAGATTTTGGGTCAGCCGCGAAGCCAGGGCTCGTGTTGATTCTTCCTCCAACAGATGTACCTGCGTGGTGTTCAGTCCATCCTGGTTACGCGTGTACGCTCGTACTTTAAAATGTTACTCGTTTCCTTCAGGAACCGCCAAAGGCACTTTGAGTAGAATGGAAGTCGGTACCAGGAAAAGGTTAATGCTGAAATGAGAGTGGGTTTTACTTTGACTAGATTTGCCCAAGTTTATAGCTAGTATCCATTTCTCTATGTTTAGATTTATAAGAGTATATAAAAACATTTTGCTTGTATATTTGTTTTCTTGTTAAAGTCGTTGGACCAGAAGCTGTTGTAGGGTCTCAGAAATGAACTTTTCGTGTGATATGGATTATTTATATGGCGCTTGAAAACTGTGGAACACATAGAAGATAATTACATCTTCGTGATGTCTAATTGAGGCTGATATTTGTTTACTGTGACAAAAAAAAATCCTGTTCATGACAATTGAATCAATAGTGAGGACACTTCTCTATCTTTATGTAGATATAATTAAAAAGTTAAGTCATATAAAAATTAACTTTCAGAGTCAGGTAGTTCAGTTCCTGTGGCATCATTGTAGCTTATGTTATTGTTGCTTGACTTCCTGGAAATGTTTTTCCCTTCGTAAAGAGTTAATTTAGATTATTTTTCTGATTAGATCTATATGGGACTAATTTAACTGTCAATTCTGTGTGCCTTTGTAAGTCACCACAAAATAGTCCTTAGTTCAGGAGTACATGGGGCACTTTAAATGCTTGTGTAGATATTGTCGACTTTTCTCTTAAAAGATGTTACTGTTGCCATTACTAATTGTGATATTAGTGCTTATGGTTTATGTGTATTATCTATAGATATTTTCTAGAATTGTGTATGCTTATACAACAACACCTAGTTGGTAGAAAAAGCTGCCATTGACACTGTTATAGAATTTGCCTCCCATCCTTTTCTTTCCCTTTCCCACCACACTCTTTGCTTAAATGACAGCTCAAAACTCTTTTAAGAGGTCAGTGTAATGAAGATTGTACCATAGCATGTTTTGTTAGTCACAACTCATTAGGGTTGTAAATGTTTAACCTTAGGTATAATTCAGAGGAACAGATTTGTTGAGGTTATAAGTTTAATGTTAGAAGATTGGCAACGTTCCAGATCATGTTGGTGATAGGTTTACCATTTCCTGTTGTGACATGTTGGTAATAATTTTTAGACTGCTCAGGAAGTCAGATTTCATCTCTGTGGTGGGTCATATATCAAAGCAGTATCCTGTGGGGTTTGGCCACTCACTGCTTTATAGATCCTCCAGCTTAGTTTATAGTCAGCAGGCATGTCAAATCTACAGTGGAAAGAACTGACTGCATTCTATGTTTAATTCTCTTTCCTAAGCAGTTTTTGTAGATTATCTTAATTTTTACCCCAATTTCATGAAATAGGTAGTATTTTTTTTTTTCCTTTTAGGTACTACTACAGTCTCCATGTTACAGATGTAGAAACTGAAGACAAGATTTAGTTAATTTATCTAATGTCTTACAACAAGTGTCAGAACTGAGATGGGCCCAGCAGTGTGATTTCAGAGCAAGAGCATGGCAGTAGAGTACAGCAGCACAGATCTGCAGTTTCTACTGATTCAAATTCCAGAGAAAAAAGCAGAATGAGAAGATGGCACCATTCGCCCATTTCCTTGTAATTACAATAAGTGACAAATTATAACAATTCTTGAAAACAGTGTTTTTGAAAGAAAAAGTTATAATCCTACTACTTAAGCTTTTATATATGAACATTTCACATCTATGTACAAACATCGTAGCTTTGGTTTTTATTTTGATTCTTGAAGATAAGTATTCTTAAATAAAATATAAGCGGATGACCAGTAGTATCCCATCTGCATTGATCAGAAAGGTTGAATCAAATTAAGTAAATGTATTTTATTTTGTTATTCTTAGGGGACTGGTTTGTCTTTGAAAGACATGAAGAGTAGTGTAGTTTTCAAAGCTTCAATGTTTTGCATTTAGCTTACCGTTGAATTATTGTTCTCTTTTCTTTAATTTGAGCTTTATATTTGTGTATCTTTTTTCTTTGCCCTTTTAGAAATCATCTAGTATTAAACTCCCCCTTTAAAAATTTTGTATTTATTTTTGACAAATAATTACATGTATGTATTTATGCAATTATGTATACTTTGATACATAACATATACTTTGTATATGTTATAGAAAGAACAAATCAAGTTAATGTCTATCACTCCCGTTTGTCAAGTTTTTTTTTGTTGTGAAAACAATTACTCTGGCAGCAACTTTAAGGTATGCAGTGTGTGTGTTTGTGTGTGTGTGTGTGGTGTGTTAGTTTAGTTCAGTTACTGGGAATCCAACCTTGCCTAGGCCCTTGCCTACTAGATAAGTGCTTTGCCACTTAGCTACAGCCTCAGCTCTTTTAAAAATGTTCTTTTGAGACAAGGTCTTTGGCCTTTAATTTGTGATCTTCCTGCTTCTGCCTCAGACTGCCACCATATCTTTTGCAATATATTTAACTGTTGACATCTTGCTGTGCAATAAATCAGTGAAACTTACTCTAACTACCACTTTTTTTTTTTTTTTTTTTTTTTGATAAGAGCCTCCCCTTTTGTCATCCTCTTACCTTCCAGGGCCTGATAACCACTCTTCTACTGTTGGATTGTGAGTTTGACTCTTCTTGATTCCATTTCAGAGTATATGGTGACTATGGCATCATAGTGTATTTGCTGATCTCTTCTTTTCCTGATGGCTTTAGATCTTAATTTGCTTCAAAAAAGACTTATTTATTTATTTATTTTTCTTGTATTTCGAGTAGGATCTACAGCATCTCACTATGTAGGTGGACATATAGAGATTCTCCTGTTTTCAGCCTCACAAGTGCTAGGATTACAGAGGTGTGTGCCACCATGCCCAGTCTCAATCACCATCTCAGTGAGCCCCAGAGGCGGGCTGGCACTGCAGGCTGGGAATCCAACCCTCAGCTCCTGTGTCTGCCTAAGCAGGCACTTTAATCCTCTGAGCTATCTGGCTGGCCCTGAAAGACTGTATTTTAAACTTTTTGAGTTAATTCAATTATTGAATGAAAGTTCTTCAGAGGTTTATGTAGATTTAAAAATATTATGCTGCTTTACTATACAAATACCCTCCTCATTGTCTCTTTAGCTTTATACAAATCATACTATTTAGGCTATTCAGAATGTGTGTGCTATACATCTAATTTCCATTTTCCACTTAATTTGAAATAATTGTTGATTATTCTGTTTACAGGTCATTAGTAAATAACTCTGCCTAATTTTTGATGTACTATCTCATTTTGTGTTGTAATTGGTTATGAACAGAAGACAAAAACTATCAATGAGACAAATGGGAGAAAGAATATGATACATATTCACAGTAGGGATGCAGTGGTTCTAACCACTGCTGTGGTTGGAACCATGTATTCTGGGATCACAACCTATGCAGCATGTCCACCTATTTTTACTTCAGTGTTCCTTTTTCAACTACCTTCTTTTGTGGACTTTGTACTTCTTAAAAGGACAGTCATTTCACTAACGGCAGGGAAGGAAAAATACTTTAAAATCATTGACCTTTTCCTAGTTCCTCATAAATATATATTTATTGACTTTCTTTTCTGTGGCACCTGAACATGTTCTTTTTTTGCTTTTACACTCAGGACTTAGTGTATATCTTAGTTTGTGTGATAATCATGATGACTTCTGTGGTGCTGGGCATTGAATCCAAGGCCTTGTGTAAATTAGGCAGGTGCTCTACTGCTGAGATATACCCCAAGCCCATTATTTATTATTGGAATAGTTACAGAACTAAGTGATAGCTTTGCCTAGGTCTCAATCTTGTTGGTACATTCCTTACATAAATTCCATTTTACTCTTAGAAGCCAGCTTTAGAGCATTCCTTTCTTCCACCTCAGCTAGAATTCTTTCATGGTTAGGTTCTTCTAATCAAACAACCTCAACCAGCTTTATTTCCTTGTGTACTAGGAGAGCAATCACAGAGACTAGAGTAATTACCATTGTAGAATGTTAACAGGTACTATGTGGAGTGAGTCATTCCCAGTAAAACTAAATTTGAGAAACTTTTCCAACATGTTCTTTTATTTTTTTGACTCTTGTTAGGTTTTTTTTTTTTTTTTTGGCAGAACCAGGGATTGAACTCAAGCACTTGTGCTTGCCAGGGAAGCACTTATTCCACTGAACCGTCTCCCTGGCCCTTGTTTTTTTGACTCTTGATAGGGTCTCACTGTGTTATCATCCTGATAACACCTTAAACTCTGTAGCCCATGCTGGCCTAGAATTGACAGCAGTCCTCCTGCCTCAGTCTCCTAAGTGTTGGAATCACAGCCTCCTACTACCACACCCAACTCAGAATTAGAGTCCTGTGAATTAGAGGCACAGAAATTTGTTTTCAGCCAGCTAGTCACTCAGGACTTAGTGTATATCTTAGATTTCTGCTTTACTATTCCCTACATTTTATTATTTATCAAGTCTGCTTAAAGATTTATAAAAGCTCTTTGCTTCACCATTTTCCTGAGTCTTAGTTCAATCATGCTCTATTATCTTGTTTAACATTGTTCAAAGGTCTACTCTCATCTAATTCTTCTATGTGTAATACCTCAGCCTCTTGGCTGTTGAATCTGCCTTTTATTCTGCTGTTAGTGTTGGCTTTTTAAATTCCTATCTGATCATGTGGTTTCTCTTTTAAAAAGGCTTAATAGCTCCACATGTGCACAGATGAACAAAGTTTTCTTAGGGTGATTTGTGAACCCTTCTCTTTGTCTGGCATATGTCTATCTCTAGCCACGTTCTGGCTAGAGATTTTGTTATTTTGCATCTGTGTTGTTGAAATTTATTTATTTATTTATGTTGTTGAAATTTATATGGAAAGGCAAAAAAGCTAGCAAGTCAGTATACTGAGTTCAAGATACATGGATGTTTATAGCAATTTTATTAATAATTATAAAAGCTAGAAAAGGCCAGATGTTGTTCAGTGGACTATATGTTCAAGAATTACAGCTCCAGCAATCAAGACTGGTATGGGCTATGGGCATACAGATAAACCCATATGGAACAGAACTTTGAAACCGCCCCCCCCCCCCGTTTTTTTTGCTGTGCTGGGACTCAAATTGAGAACCTCATGTGTGTTAGGGCAGACACTATGCTCTGCCCCTGGATTAATTGTATATCTGTGTCCATGCAGTGCTGAGGATGGAAACCAGTCCTTCACACTGAGCAACATCCCCACCCCTCTTTTGAGATCACCTCACTAAGTCAGCAAGTTGCCCAAGCTAGGGTCAGAGCTGTGATCTTTCTGCCTTGGCCTTTCAGAGTGCTAGGATTACACATGTATACCACCATGGAAAAAAGGAAAAACAATTCATTGTAAGAAAGATACCCTTTTTCAACAAATAGTGCTGGAACAATTGGACATCCATATGCAGATAGCAACAAAAAGCCTTGAATTTGTATCTTATCTAGTGGTGGCAAACCTATGGCATGTGTGTTAAGGCAGGCCCTTTGTATCATTAAAGGCTGTAAAAGATTTGCCATTACTGCCTTATACCTTATGCAAAGAAGTATCTAAAAATGTATCGAGATTAAACGTAAAAATGTGTAAGCACAAGAATTTAGGAAATCTAGAAGGGCTGGGAAGAGATTCTTTGGCTTGACACCAAAAACATAATTCATTGGAGGAAAAACTGAATTTCAACAGAATTAAATAGTTTTGCCTTATAAGAGATTTTGCTTAAAAGATGAAAAAATATTTGGAAAGAGCATTAGACAACTACTGTCTACAATGTGTAATACTAAACATGCTAGAAAATGGGCAGAAGACATGAACTGTCATTTCACTTAAGAGGACATGCAGGTGACACATGAGATTGTGTAGCGATGATCTACATTCATGCCAGAATAGCTAAGACAAGCAATAGTGACAAAACCAAATTGCTGGCAAAGGATATGGAGAAACTGGATTACTCCTACATTGCTGGTGGAAATGTAAAATGATATCGCTACTCTGGAAAATGTTTGACATTTTTCTGAAGAAACAAAACATCTGGCTACTATTTGACCCTGCTGTTGTACTCTTCTGTATTGATCTCAGGGAAATGAAAACAAATTCACAGAAAAACCTGCACATGGATGTTTATAACAATTTTATTAATAATTATAAAAACTAGAAAAGGCCAGATGTTGTTCAGTGGGTGAATAGTTAAACGAACTGTGCTACATTTATCCCTAATGGGTGTCAGCATACTGTGTAGCCATTGAGTGTGCAGCATTGAACAAAAATTGAAGTGGTATCTAAACTTGCGACACCGTCTAGAAGGGAGGACAGACACATTGACAAAATAATATTACAGTTGCAGAAAGTGCTATGAAGGGGAGCTATAGAAACTAATTATGAGAAAAATTGACTTTAAGTTAGGGAAGATTTGATGCAACTAATGTAGATCATGGAAGCTTTTTTACTGCCTACGTGAGTTTGGAAAGTTATTTAAACTTTGTGTCACAGCTTCCTCGGTGGTTATATTTAATACAAATATTGCGCTCTCAGAGTCTGAAATCAATAAAGACATTGTTGATATGAGAGCCAAAGAATGAATAAGAGAGTTAATTAGTTAAAGAGGAGCGGGAATGTTCTATATAGAGGGGGAACAAAGGCCCTGGGCAGGTAGAACTGAGATTGAAAGATTAATGAAGCTAAACTACTCTAAGAATTGTGCATTACAAAATGAATATTATCATTATATATATATATATCTACGTAGTATCAATAAATGTAATTTAAAAAATTAAGTTAGAAAGTAGGCAGGGTTCAGGCAGCAGGGCTTTTTGTCTGCTGTGTTAATGGGTTTGTGGTAAATGAAAGCAGTGGTAAATAATTCAGAAATTTTAATCTGTAAAATGGGGAGAGAGACAGAAGCTCCAATAGCTTTTGAGAAACAGTACTGATATGGTATAGATACCAATTAGAGGGGATTTAGGTGATTGCACATAGGTCATTTAGGGATCTATTATGGCAAGTTAGGGTTTATCCTTCCTTGTGGATTTCATGTGTTGCCTCTACACTTAGAGGAATATGTTTGCAAAGGCCTGAGTTCAATCCGTGGTTCCGCCAAAAAAAATAAAAAAATAAAAAGCTAACCAAAGGTCCAATGTTCAGTTCTCAATATTGCAAAAAAGAAAGCGGTGAGATTCAATTGAATAAAATATTTAAGCCAGAATATCCAACATTATTTAAATCTGTAATCAAATTTAAAATTAATAACATTTGGTTCTTGTGTGTGTGTTATTTTAGGAATCTTTTTACACTTTGAGCACTTCTCAGCTTGCACTTGGCTCTGTTTTGGGTGGCTAGTGTGTGGCTAGTGTCTGCTTCATTGGACAGGATAGGTGTATAGATTTCTGGGTTAATAAGAGGAGTCTTTTTTTGTTTTAACTTGGAAATTTAGAGAAGTAGTATCTATTCAGTCCTGGGTTTAATTACTTTATTTGGAACCAAATTGAATACTCAGTATAAAAATAAAGATTTTGATATTATGAAATTTTTTTTTAAGTTTGAGTTAATTTTCCAGTTATCATACAGTAGTTTTTGAGGGACTTTGTGGGAGGATATGAAGGAATATGTGGATTTTCTAATTGTGGATCAAGAACAACAAAAAACTTATTTTAGGATGCTTTTTCAATGCTGTGTAGCCTGTAACACTGACTGAAGTATGTTGGTACACGAGCCCTT
This sequence comes from Ctenomys sociabilis, assembly GCA_004027165.1. Lineage (NCBI taxonomy): Eukaryota > Metazoa > Chordata > Mammalia > Rodentia > Ctenomyidae > Ctenomys > Ctenomys sociabilis. The sequence goes on from PVKA01002064.1 coordinate 24,224, forward strand.
CCCATATCATCTTGTATATAAGTCAAGAAGTCAAGAATAGTGTCTGTATTCTTTATCTTATCATACTTTTTTGGGTGGGCGGAAGTGGAGATTGAATTCAGACTTTGTGCTTGTCAGGCAAGCGCTTATTCTACTGAGCTATCTCCCTGGCCCCTTAATCATACATGCTTTGGTAAATAAAAATTAAAATGATTCTTAAACTATTAAAGGTTAGTTTTTTAATAAGCCTTTTGGCTAGTTACACAGGAGTCAATAACTTGGTTGACTCAGAGGAAGTACAGAATTCTTAGCATGAATAGTTATGTTCATGTTTTCCTATCTTTACCATTTAACTATAAAGCTTGCTTTAATATACTAACAACCTTAGTGTAAAATAGGCTATCTTTGGTAAAGGTGACATTTGTGAAGTTGCAGAGCAGTGAATGAATACTTGTGTTTTCCTTTGTAATTTATGTGCTAATTTTGGATATTCTAATAAACCAGTTGGATATTGTTGCAAAGGTTGTTTACTGAAAACTGATTTCTCTTTAGTACCACATTTATTGATTAATGTGCTGTTTATTGCCCATATAGCTATTGTCCTCGACCACACTCTCTAGCAGCTCTTCAAGTTTGGAGGAATATAGCTTTGAGGAATTTATAGAATATGACTTCTAAGAAGATAGTTATTAGTAATCTTATTTTTTAAAACAACTACTTTATAGGCACTTTTATATTGTGAAGGCTCTTTTAAGTTATTGTTGAACATGCAGAAGGAAACTTTTCCGAGTATGAAAGACTGTCTTCAAACAATTTTGTTTATAGTACTAGAGTTCAGCAATAGAATTGGAGTAGCCTCGGTTTCATTCCTTATCTTTTATTTTCTGTAATATACCTGTTGGGACTTATCTGATCTGCCTTGTTCTGCAAGCCTTGCTTGTTTTACTACTTCTGTGCCTATCTTTCAAGTCCTACACCACACATACTTTTCAAGTCTGTTGTAATGTTGAAACACTGATACTGAAGTCTTGCTTTTGATATTGAGTAAATATAATATATATATATATATATATTTTTTTTTTTTTTTTTTAAATCAAACTATTTCAGGGTAAAATTGTTTTTAGTGAGTAACAGCAATAAAAACATACTCATTTGGTTTTACCTGCTTTGGGAAAATGAAAATTGTAACTGGTTTTCATTTTTTACATGGCTAATATGGCCTCTGAGGTTTGAAATTTCAATTCATGTGTACTCTGAGGATTTCAATTTAAAAATGGAGAAAGAAGTTAAATGTTTTATAATACAGTATTGTTAAAATTAGTACTTTACTTGACAAAGTACTACAAAGGGCTAGTCTGCCTTTCCAGCTTAGTGTTTCAGTAATCTTGCTGCGGTTCCTGGAGCAACATTCTTGGAAATCCTCTCACAGTCTGTACACACACAGGCAGTTGCCCCTCCCCCATTTTGTGATGGTTGTCCCATGTAAGTTGCAGCATAAGTGCATTTCTCGATTTTACTTTTTAAAAACTTAATTGATCATGGGAATTGTTCTATACCACTGTGAAGAAAGTTTTATTTTTTTACACCTGTATGAGAAAAAATATTAAATAAACTTACAAATTTAATTTAATGTAATAAAGGTGGTTATTGTTATATTGAATGAACTTAGCATTTTTTAAAGCGAAGAGCAAAGCTTTGCTTTTGCGATATTAAGCTAGATGATTTTTATATGTTGGAAAAATGTTAAAACCATTTTTCCCCCTGTCTTCCAGATAATCAGACAGCTAAATGGAGTCTGAGCAGCTGTTCCATAGAGGATACTATAGAAACAGCTACAACAGTATAACAAGTGCAAGTAGTGATGAGGAACTTTTAGATGGAGCAGGTGTTATTATGGACTTTCAGACTTCTGAAGATGACAATTTGTTAGATGGTGACACAGCAGTTGGTAAGTTTAGCATTGTAACTTGGTGTTTATAGTCAATAATACTTACCAAAAAAGTATACATGGTTTATTAGGATTGAATGTTAGTATAGTATTTTTAAAATTGAGTTGAATTCATACAGCATAAACGTAACCATGCTAAAGTGGTTTTCAGTCATATTTAAATTGGAAACAGTTTTCTCTAAATTCAGGTATGAGACAAGAGCTGTTTTCACCAAGAATTGTTTATTATACAAATATCTAGTTATAAAACATTTTCAACTCCCCCCTGAAAAAACCATTTACCTATATGAGTAAACATTTAAATTTAAATATAACAATATGGAGAGTAATACAATTATTAAAGCACAGGTATGAAATTTGATGGATGCATGCAAAGTGAATACAACTCATACAACTATCCTTCAGTCAGGAAATTAAACCAATACTCAGATTTTTATTTCCATTTCAATTTCATGGATAATTATTTTAATTTCTATTTAGTTGAGCTTTTTTTTTTAGATAGATTGTGTATCAGTGGAATCATGCTATTATATATATTCTTAAGTCTGGCTTTTACTTGTGTTTTAAGATCTGTGTTGTGGCATATAGCAATAGTCAATGTGTTCCCACTGCTATTTCATATCGGATTGTGTAAATATACTGCAGTTTATTTAGCTGTTTTGGTGATACACATTTTTTTCTTTGTTATTACTAATAATGCTGTTCATTTTCATGAACATGTGAGACTTATGTGTATATAGAGTTCTTAACAGATAAACAAAGTCCATAGAGTCCTTAGGAGAGTGACTGGATATTGATAGAGACTCAGTCAGGTAGTAGCTATTTCTATTGTCTCCTGTATTAATAACTTTTTCTATAGTGGACTCTGTCTTCTCAACATAGGCAGTTTCCGTTTATGTTAGCATTCAAATTAGTTGTCAATAGCCTGTCTAGTATTATAACCGAAAAGGATATAGCTCTAGAACTCAATCATAGCATTTGGATTAAGATTCATGTTGTAAGAGAGACACTGCTTTGGATTTGGCTAACTCCAGTAAATACTTGTTGCATAGCTCCTGCTTTAAAAGTAGTATAAGGTATGTACTTGAGAATTTCAGAAATGAAACCAGCAATGCCATAATGAATGGGGAAAATGGAAACAATTTTCTGAAAAAAACAGGAGACAGGAGTATTTGTTCTAGCCTCTTCTGTTGAATTAGTACCTGCAGCTTTTGGTCTAACAATTAGGCATGAAAATGAAAGAAAAGCAGTCAGAGGTCTTGATACATGTCTGAATCCCACCATTTGGGGATGCCAAGGTAGGGAGATTAAGTTCAAGCCCAGGCTGAGCAGCTTAGTGACTCTGTGAGACTCAAAAAAAAAAAAAAGGCTGAGGGATTGAAGGAGGAAGATTGCAAATTCAAGTCTAATCTGGGTGATTTAGTAAGAACTGGTCTCATGAAACAAAGGCTAGGGATTTACTACAGTGTTAGGGCTTTAGGTTTAATCACAGATAAACAAGTAAGTGGAGAAAAATCAGAAAGAGTAAGTCAAATCATACTTTCAAATCATATAATATGACTCATAACCTAGAATACCCCAAGAACTTCACTGTATGACTTTTAAATCTGATCAACAAAGTGAGAGGATACAAAATCAACATTAAAAAATGGGTAATGTAAATATACCAACAATGAACCAGCATTAAAAAAAATCAAGAAAACAATTACATTTAAAGTAGACTTAAACATAACAGAATGAAAAACTTAGGGATCAGTCTAACCAAGGGAATGATAGACCTCTGCAATTAAAATTACAGAATACTACTAAAAGAAATTAAAGAAGACAGTAGATGACAGGAAGAGCTCCCATGTTCATAGATCACTAGAATTAATACTTTTTCAAAAATATTAATGTTAATGAAAGTGATCTGTAGACGGGATATGGTCCTCAAAGCACGATTGCCATTCTTTAGGGAATTAGAAAAGATAGTCCTAAAATTCAAATGGAAGCAGAAAATGTCTAGAATAGTTAAAGCAGTCCTGAACAAACAGTGCTGAATGTATCACAAATCTAGATTGCAAATATATGACTTTGATAACAAAAACAAGGTGGTACTGCCACTGGAATAGATACATAGCCTATGCAACAGAATAGAGGCACACAAACAAAAACACAGCTTCAACTATCTGATCCTTGACAAAGAAGCCAGGAATATACATTAGAGAATAGAGAAGTTCTTTACAAATAGTGATGGGAAAACTGAGTATACAGAAGAAGATATGCAGAAGACTGAAAGTAGACCCTTATCTTTCATTTTGCATAAAAATTAATTCAAAATTGAGTAAAGATGTAGGTATAAGATCTGAAACTGTGAACCTCCTAGAGGAAAACATGGGAAATAATTGAAATCATTAGCCTATGTCTAGACTTCCTGAACAAGAATACCGCAGGAAACAATAGCAAGAATGAACAAATGGGATTAAGTTACATTAAAAAGCTTTTGCAGATCAAAGGAAAGAGACAGCCTACAATCTGTCTTGACTATAGTTTTAACCCTTCAATCTCAGCACAATATTAACAATAATTCTAAAGTTGTACAAATTAATAGTCATGTGCTTTATTTTCTTTCTTTTTTTCCAGTACCAAGGATCGAACTCAGCACCTTGCACTTGTCAGGCAGATATCCCTGGCCCCAACAAAATGTTTTTTGTTGTTTGTTTTTTTTAAACTGGGAACTGAATTCAGGACCTTGTCTTGCCAGGTCCTGAATTGACTTTCATAGTAGGAGAAAACTTTGCTAGCTTCACTTTCAATAGAGGGTTAATATTCAGAATATGTTAAGGACCCAAAACAATACCAAAATGAAAAAAAAAATATAGCCCAATCACTAAATGGGCAAATGAACAGAGAGTTCTGCAAAGAAGCAGTTACAAATGGCTATTAAGTACATAAAAATTTTAAACATCTTTCACCATTATCAAAATAACAAAATATTGATATTCTATCTCACCTGAGTCAAAATGCCTATCAAGAATATGAAAAAAGGGGCCAGGTTTATAGCTCAGCAACACCAAATGCCTACTTGGCAAGTGTAAGGTCCTGAGTTTGATCCCTGGTACCACACACACACACACACACACACAAATACTGCAAGGATGTGGGGGGAAGATGGAGTCTAAAAACAGATGTACCATTCAATCCAGTGGTACCACTTCTTGGTGTATTCTTGAAGGAAAGCCAGCAACATACCCATAGAGACAGCAACATACCCATCTTTATTATAGTATAATTCATACTAGCTAAACTATGGCAATGGCCTTGGTGCCTATCAACAGATGAATGGAAAAATGTGGTGTAAACATATGCTAGAATGTTTAGAGAAGAACAAAATTATTGCATCTGAAGAAGATCAGAAGACTGCTATGTTAAATGAATAAGCAAGATTCAGAGTAGGATTCTGCATACTGAATGTTTTCTCTGTATGAAGAAGGAGGTGAGAGGATAGAGGGAAAGAGACAGAAAGAGAAAGCATGAAGTAGTAGAGAAACTTACAGAAGAGCATGAGGATGGAGAGGAGGAGGAGGGGAGGATGAAAGTATGTTCTATGCATGTAATATATCAGCATGAAACCCATTAATCTGTATAACTAATACACAGTAATAAAAAGATGAATTGGGCTCAGTGACACATGGCTGTAATCTTAGTGGGCTGAGGCAGGATAATTCTAAGTTTGAAGTCAAAACCTGCAACTTAGTGAGACACTGTCTCGAAATAAAAGTTAAAACAAGGCCTAGAGATGCAAAGGCCCTGGGTTCAATCTGGGGATGAAGGTGGATATCCACCAGCTGAGAGTATGTGCTAATGATGCAAATCATACTTTTTCTAAAAAATAGAAATTATCTTTGTGATGATAATACCTGTTATTTTAAACTAGTCAGAGGTTGAAAATTTTGATATTACTGAGTCATTTTAGTTAATAATTCAGTTTCTTTGGAAAATATAAACATTCATTTCATGCAACACAGAAGGCCAAGATTTTGTTACCAGACTTTTGTTTGTGTATGACTTTTTAACCTATAAAGCACATTGTGGAACTGGGATATAATAACCAGTGGCACAAGCACCTGCCTGGCAAGACAAGGTCCTGAATTCAGTTCCCAGTTTAAAAAAAACAAACAACAAAAAACATTTTGTTGGGGCCAGGGATATCTGCCTGACAAGTGCAAGGTGCTGAGTTCGATCCTTGGTACTGGAAAAAAAGAAAGAAAATAAAGCACATGACTATTAATTTGTACAACTTTAGAATTATTGTGAATATTGTGCTGAGATTGAAGGGTTAAAACTATAGTCAAAAACATGTTCAGACAAATTGACTTTCAATAGTGAATTCATGTTGACAACATGGTTATACTACACAGTTTAAATTTTAAACACCCCCCCATTTAAAAATCTTTTCTGAAATGTTTGCCTGCCAGTGTCAAGAATCCCTCCCAATTTCTAGATTTTGTGCAGAACTAAGGAGAAGTTAGAGCTGAGACATCTTTTTCTTTTTTCTTTTATTTTTTTGGTGGAACCAGGGATTGAACTCAGGCCCTTGCACTTGCCAGGGAAGCACTTATTCCACTAAGCCATCTCTCCTACCTACCTTTTTTTCTTTTTAATATATGTATTTATTTGCTACAGAGTTTCACATAGCTTAGACTTGCTTAGACTTGTAGTGATCCTCCTGTCTCAGCTTCCTCAATGCTGGAATTACAGGTGTGGGCCACCATGCCTAGTTCAGTGGCCAACACTGTGTGTCCGGGGCTCTGGGCTGGTATGGCATACAGTACTGGGGATCGATCCCAGGTCCTTGAGCTTACCAGGCAGGCGCTTACACCACGGAGCTATCTCCCCAACTCTGTGACAGATTTTAAAATGAGGACACATCGCACAGTACAGGGTGCAGCCCTTGTTCTTGCAGACAGAGACCTAATAACCCTTTCAGTTGTCTAATCAATAATTAATCTTTTTTTTTTTTTTTTTTTTGCGGGACCAGGGATTGAACTCATGCCTTCACTGTTGCTAGGGAAATGCTTATTCTACTGAGCCATCTCCCCAGCGCCCAGTAACTAATGTTAAAGGAAAAAAAGTTTTGCTGATAATTATGCATATAGAGGTGTTCTAATTTTTGAAAAATTGGATGATATCTGACAATAGAACACAGAGGTATTACAGTAATTATTTTAATCTTTCCCAGATACAGTTGAGTATTGCTTAGTTGAAATGTTTAGGACTAGAAACGTCTTAGATTTTGAATGTTTTCAGATTTTTGAATATTTAGATATATGTAATGAAATATCTTAGGTAAGGGACCCAAGATTAAATATGAAATTTATTTATACACAAAGCCTGGAGGCAGTCTTATAGAAGTATTTTTAGTATGTTTGTGTTTGGGCTGTCACCCATCACATGAGGTCAGAGACAGAATTTTCCACTTCTGCTGTCATGTCAAAGAGTTTCACAGTTTTGAACATTTCAGATGTTGAGCTTTTGAAATAGGGAGCTCAAGTGTTTATAACTTTATTCACCTGGATGGGGTAATCATTAATTGTCTATAAAAACTTAGAGAAGAAAGTCCTCACAAACTGTTATAGTATGACCATGCCAAAAAATGGCTGGCCAGCTGTAGGATACCTTTTAAAATAAGGACACCTCGAATTGCAGGGTCCAGGCTTTGCTATTGTAGATGCAGAACTATGCCGTCAGCATGATGAGACTGAGCTAACCCTAGGTAATTCATATTAGTTAGGGTTCTTTTTTTTTTTTTTAAATTATTAGGTACTAATTAATTACATTAATTACATATAAAATTCTTTTTTATTTATTTTTTTGTGGAACCAGGGATTGAACTCAGGCCCTTGTGCTTGCCAGGGAAGCGCTTATTTGATGAGCTATCTCCCTGGCCCCATAATATTCTTCTTTATTCAAAAAAGATGTGAAGCATCTTATAAAGATACATAAAATTCATTAACATGAGTATTTGACAGTGATGAAGAGAAAGGATAACAAATTGAGATGATGTAAAATGCAGAGATGAAACATATTAAAAATTGTACCAGTGTATACTAAGAGAAGACAACAGATTTGTTTCTTAAGTGTTACAGCAATAGCTGAATAAGAAAACCTAGGTAAGGAAATGATTCATAGTATTTTTTTTCAAGAAAATAAATGATAAAAAGAAACAATTTCAAAACAAGATGATAGTTATTACATTGTTTATTGTTACCTTCAAATAGTTGTTCAGATTACCAGGTACAAATATGTAAGATTGATCAAACATATAAACACTAACTGTTTCTTTCAATGAACTAGTAGAAATTAATAGTACAATTGCAAAAGAGACCTAGAGTAGCAAAGCCAATACTGGGCAACAAAGGCAAAGGAGAAGGCATCACAATCCCTGATTTCAAAGTACACCGCAAAGCTGCTGTGATAAAATCAGCATGGTACTGACAAGAAACAGACCTGAGGATTAATGGAATGGATTAGAAGCTGCAAACACAATTCCACACACTCAGCCACATTATCTTTGACAAAGGAGCCAAACATGTTCACTGGAAGAAAGATAGCCTCTTTAAAAATGGTGCTGGAGGATGACGGCCAGATAGTTCAGAGGATTAAAGTGCCTGCTTGGCTGATACAGGAGTCAGGGGTTCCATCCCAGGCCTGCTGTGCTGGCCCTAACTTGAGTTGGTGCTTGAGACTGGGTGTGGTGGTGCCTGTGATCCCAGCACTCGGGAGGCTGAAAGACAGGAAGGATCACTATGAGTCTGATCTGTGTAATGACACCTTGTAGACCCTGTACTAAGTACATTTAAAAAAATAAAAATAAAAAATGGTGCTGGAAAAACTGGCTTTCTACTTGTCCAAGACTAAAACTAGACCCATGTCTGTCACCATGCTCTAAAGTCAAAATGGATCAAGTATCTAAATATTAACATGGAAACACTAATTGTATTGGAAGAATGCATAGAAAACAATCTGAAAGACATAAGGGTAGGCAGAGAGTTCATGAACAAAAACCGAACTGCACAGAAAATACTTCAAATAACAATTTAGATCTCTTCATATAACAATTTTGCACATCAAAAGAAATCACCAACAAGAGTGCAAAGAAAACCCATGAACTGAGAAAAAATTATAGCCAACTGACCCTCAAAGGGCTTCTATCTAGAACTATAAAGAATTAAAAAAAAAATTACATCCCCAAAATTCAAAGGCCTAATCCAAAAATGGGTACACTTTTCAAATGAAAAAATATAAATGGCTATTGTAAAAGGTATTGTTTCTAATGGCAAATAAATATATATATAATGTTTAACATCATTAACATCATTCAAGAGATGCAAATTAAAAAAAAAAAAAGATGCAAATTAAAGCAACATTCAGATTCTAGGGCCGGGGAGATGGCTCAGTGGAATAAGCGCTTCCCTGGCAAGTGCAAGGGCTTGAGTTCAATCCCTGTTTCCACCAAAAAAAAAAAAAAAAAAAAGCAAACATTCAGATTCTATCTCACCCCAGAAAGAATGACTTTGATCAGAAAAATCAACCAATAAGAAAAGGTGGCAGGGCTGAAGGGAAGAAAGAACCATTCCCTTCACTGTGGGTGGGAATGTAGACTGGTACAGCCATTATGGAAATCAATATAGATTTCCTCAGAAAAATTGGTGATAGAAGTTTTGATGTGCAAAAGCTGTTTTTAATAAGATGAGATCCAAGTTTTCCTCAGAAAACTAGGATTAAAGATCCCATTCAACCCAGGTATTCCCCTTCTGGGTATCTTCCCAGAAGGGTTAAAAACATCATACTACTATAATATATCTGCACCCATGTTTATAGCAGCACAGTTTGTAATAGCTAAATCTTGGAAACAACCCAAATGCCCATCAACCAAGGAATGGATAGCAAAGATGTAGTGTTTTTATACAATGTATTTTATACAGCTATAAAGCAAAATAAGACTGAGGCTTTTATAGGTAAATGGATGCAACTAGAGACCATACTCATAAGAGAAATAAATCAGACTCATGTGTAAACATCATGTTGTCTCCCTCATGTAAAAAACTGAAAGAGTAAATAAGTTATTGAAGGTACAATAGATACTGAGACAGGGCAAGAAACTGCCATAGTATTTAAAAGAGAAAACCAGTTCCTGAGTAGACACCCTATTTCTGTTACTTAGGTAAGTTTCTGAGTAACATTTTAAAGTGGTTACTGTTAAATAGAGCAATGAATATGCTTGGAGTCTGCCTAGTATAAACAGCAATAATTTTTTTCAGGGATTTTATTATAATATCCATTGGCATTTCCTGCTATCCCAGAACTTAATTCTATAAGGACATCATTATTTTTTGGCACAGGTTGAATACTCCTCATCTGAAAATAGGAAGTGTCCTAAAATCTTAACTCTGAGCTATAGTATGATTCTGTGAATGGAAAATTCCATACTAAGAAAGTATTTTTCTGTAGAAAGTCACTTAAAATGCCTCAGTTTCCTTCAGATCTATATATCCAGTATGCTTAAGATAAAAAGGAATTTTGTTTAAAATCAAGTTTTAGGGGGCAGGAAGATAGCTCAGCAGTCTTAAGTACCTGCCTGGCAAGTGCAAGGACCTATGTTCGATCCCTGATACTACATGCCACACTGGGCTCGGAACCAGGGCAGCACTGGGAAGCCTGAGATAGGAAGATCATTGTGAGTCTGAACTGCGGAGGGAGACCTTGTATCAAAAAAATATTTAAAGAATAATAAAATCAAGTTTTATCTTAAATATGTCTCATACATACAAATATAAAATCTGGAAAAAGTTAGAAACATGCAACACTTTGGTCCTAAGCATTTTGGATATGAGAAGCTCAATGCACCACATATTCTTTTTTTTGGCAACAGATTAATTAGATAGTTTTTTTTTGAAGTAATTATTGTACAGTATTATTTTGTTGAGATTTGATAGTGAGTTCCTTAAAAAATGGAGCAGAATTATCAGAAGTTCTGTTAATGAAAAGTAAAAAGTATATCCATGGGCAAGGTGGGAAGTCTTGGGTGGACACTACCTGCTGTTGATCCTTCAAAGTAGCATTATTATTATTGTTGTTATTTTGGTGGAACTGGGGATCAAACTCAGGATCTTGCACTTTTGGGCAGGTGCTTGTGCCACTGAGCTATATCCCCAGCCCTAGGATGGGAAATTTTTATTTGGAATAATTTTGTATCTATCAAAAGACACGAAGAATTAACTAAAGGTCCAAAACATGTATTCCATGTGACAATACTTTCATAATTTTAGCTGTGATAAGTTTTAAAGGAAATAAGTACCACAAAAATTAAGAAAAAGTTAAAATTAAGCCTTTTCCTCAAGTTATCCACAAAATACCTGGGTTTCAGGAATGCTTCTTCAGTATATTGTTTAAGTAGCAATTTCCAAATTTCAAAATTTTCAAAATCTCTTTCTACTACTACAGGCTATTGGGATCTGCAGCAGTTACTTTTAAAATGTAGGTTACAGTTATAAATATTCACCATATTAGGGAGTGGGACCACCTCGGACCCTCTGAATCCTCATTCCAGCCAGCACCCAGACCTGGTGTGTGTGTGTGAGGCCACCTGTTGATCGGCTGGATCTTCATTCCAGCTTGTACCCTCGGCAGGTGTGTGTGTGGAACTTCCTCCATTGGACAGGCCTGGGGTGGAAGCCTGCAGCAGAACTTGGAGAGAGGCTAGAGGCAAGACCCACCCCTCTGGATCCAGGAGCAGAACATCTTGACAGAGTGGCATAGTGAGTTCAGTTCCAAAGGCTGCAGCAGGAAGAAGTGGAGCTCAGCAGGCAGACCCAAGCCACACCCACCTGGAGGAGTTTGAACTTTGTAGTTCCAGATCTTGTGCTAAAATAATGATTCTACCAAAGCTCTACACCAAAGGTCAGAAGACAGTGCTATACAAAATGACAAAGGAAGGAGCAAAATCTAGTCCCAGGCTCTGAGCCCACCCAGAACAAATGCAGAAGACAATAGCATAGGAGAAATTAAAAATCAGAAACCTGAAATCTCTGCAATAATAGCATCTGAAGTAAAGAAACAACTACAGAAAGGTACAGAGGAAATCAGATCAGAACTAATTTCTGAAGTAAAGGAATGATAACTATAATGAAAGAAGTACTAAGTGCTTCTTTATTTTTGTATTTTAGGGAAGGATCTACAGGGTGTTCAGGGTCTCAATACTAGATCAGACTCATAGTAATTCCTCTGTTTACAGCCTCGTAAGAGCTGGGATTATAGGCACATGCCACTGCACCTAGTCTTAATTGCCATCCTTGGGGGCAGGGTTGGCTTGGCAGGACTGGGGATCGAAACCCTGGCCCCTGCTCCTGCTTTCAGGCACTTTAATCCTGTAAGCTCTTTGGCTCAGTGGCCCATACTAAATGCTTCTAAAGAAGACACTGATTAAAAAAAAAAAGAGGAGAATAGAAAAATGATGGAGGGGGCGAGGGAGATGGCTCAGTAGAATAAGTGCTTCCCTGGCAAGCTGAAGGGCCTGAGTTCAATCCCCAC
>PVKA01002064.1:36822-132670 GCA_004027165.1 Ctenomys sociabilis
AAAAAAAAAAAAAAAAAAAAAAAAAAAAAAAAAAAAAAAAAAAAAAAAAAAAAAAAAAAAAAAAAAAAAAAAAAAAAAAAAAAAAAAAAAAAAAAAAAAAAAAAAAAAAAAAAAAAAAAAAAAAAAAAAAAAAAAAAAAAAAAAAAAAAAAAAAAAAAAAAAAAAAAAAAAAAAAAAAAAAAAAAAAAAAGAAAAATGACAGAATCCTTAAATGTGCAATATCAGAAAGAATTAGAATGCATGAAACAGATTCAAAGTGATATGCAGGAAATTAAAACCTGAATCACAAGCTGGCAAAGCCGTTTGAATGAGACTGAAAATAGACTTTCAGGCCTTGAAGACACCCCTGCAGCTAGTGAAAAGATAAGAAAAGATCTGTTAAAAACTAGGGTGCAAGAAAAAAATCATTCAACATCTACATGGCGATGCAAAGATGAACAGTGTAAGACTAATAGACATCAATGAGAAGAAAGGAGTCAATATAAATGAAATGAAAAGAATATGGGTAGAAGTAATAGCAGAAAGCATATTAAATATGGGAAAACAATCTGACATTCAGGAAACTGAAGTATATAGAACTCCAAGTAACATCAACCCAACTGAAACCACACCCAGAGATAAAATTATCGAGATCCCAGAAATTCAGCACAGGAACAATATACTAAAAGCTGCTAGAGAAAAGAAACATCACATTTAAAGGAAAACCTGTCAGAATAATGGCAGATTTCTCTTCACAAACCATCAAGTCAAGAAGAGCATAGAACAAAGTACTTGAAGTCTTTCAAGAAAACAAATTCCAACCCAGAATGATATACTTGCAATACTCTCTTTCAAGTTTGATAGAGAAGTGAAATACTTCCATGGCAAAGGACAACTAAAGAATTTTATGACAACAAAGCCAGCCCTACACAGACTGTTAAAAGATACGAAGGGATCAAGATGACCACAACTCCATGAATGAGAACAGAAAGCACTCACCAAATAGGCCAAACAATTAAACACAGGAGAAAAATACAATACAACAGCAGTCTTTCACTTATTCTTTTGTATATAGCAGCAAAATATTTCCATCAGTATGCTCTACAAATGGACTTCTCTGCTCCTGCACCCTTCGGGCCATGATTCTTTCTGGGTCTACAGGGTGGATGTCAAGGAAATAGCAGTAGCTCAGTTCCACAAGTGACACGTGGCACCAGTAAGTGTCATGGATACTGTCCGTGTCCATGACATACAAGAACTTTGTGCAATATCCTATCCCCTGACTGTTAGAAGTGTTGGTTGACATTCCAGTATTTTTGTTATGTTTTATTTTTAGTAATTCTTTACTATCATGAAAGCTTTTTCTTAGTTGATATTTTTGTCTGTATTATCCTAATCAGACACTATGTGAGTAGTCTGAATTGGTTACAGATTTGTACATATGATATGCTACACTCTGGCCTCTTAGTTGGACTCACAATTTTAAGTTTTGTTTTTGTATATTATTTTGAAATATTTAATTTAATATTGAATTAATTAATATTTAATTTTCTGAATATTTTAAATTTTCATTTTATGATATATACTCTTTCTTTGACTTAAAATGTACTTATAAGACATGGTATGGTATTTTTTCCTAGCAGTAGAAAGTTTAAAAAGTATATTTCCATTTTCCATTGACTTTAACTTTATGTTAGTTCTTCCTTGTCTTTTACACACACACACACACACACACACACACACACACACACACACACACACAATATGTATATAACGTGACATAAGATTGATACTGTTTTATGGAAATCTTCAATGACCTTTTAAATGGGCTCATCTAATGTAATTATATTTTACATAGTCTTGCATTTTGAGAGCTCTTTATTCTTTATCCAGGACCATACAGCAACTTCTCTTTGCCTTCTGGATTATGGTCGTTATCATTTTCTATGTGCTTTACATCTGGAGCTGTTAGAATATTTTGAGTTTGTATAACTGGAAATATTTTACTTTCAGTTTTCAAAGGTATGTTTGCTAAGTATAAAATTCAATGAGGGCAGATCTTTTTTTTGTTTTCAGTCCTTTGAATGAATAAGTCTAGTTTCTTACCCACTTGCTCTTTTTTTTTCTGATGTGGAATGAGATGCTATTAAATTTTGTTCTTATATAGGTAATAATTTTTTCTATGGATATGCTTTAATGATTTTCTTTACAGTTAGTTTTGGACAGTTTCATTTTTGTGTATCTTGGTATGATTTTACTCATGTTTCTTGTATATAAAAGATTCATTTTTCTTGGAAATGTAGTGCTATAATTTTAACTAAAGTCAGAAATTTTAAATCTTTAAATATTTATTGCCTACCTCTACTTTGAGATTTCTAATTATATGAATATAAGTTTCTTGATTTTGGCACAGAGTGTTATATAACTGATTTGTAAATTATTTTTTCTTCATGTTTATTTTAGATAATTTTTATATTCCTTTAAGATTGTAAATAATTTTTTATAATGTGCAATCTGTTAATCTCATGTTATATATTCATTTCAGAAATATTTTTCTAAAATTCATTGTCTACATGTTATATCTTTCACATTTCAATATTTGTCGTTTTTAATTTGCTATAAAATTATTTTTCAATAGTTATTAATGAGTTAAAAATATTCACTACACTAGAACTTAGAAGAATGTAAAACCTTCAATTGATTTTTGAAAAGAGAATAAAACTGGGAATGCAGAGTGCTTGCCTAGGATACATGTGGCCCTGGCTTTTTTTTTTTATGAAGCATAGGGAACATTTTTTTTTTTTTTTTTTTTTTGAGGAACCAGGGATTGAACTCAGGCCCTTGTGCTTGCCAGGGAAGAGCATATTCCACTGAGCCATCTCCCTGGTTCCTTGGCCCTGACTTTGCCAATACCTACCACCTAATAAAAGAAAACAAAAACCTTAGAAAAGCAACAGCATACTGATTACATTTCAACATTAGTAAAATTTTATTGAAAAATCCATTTTCCAGAATAAATAAAAGTAGAAGGATGAATGGCATTGTTTCTACATTTTAAAATAAATCTGTAATGTCTGCTTAATAGAAAACATTGTAGGGGCTGGGGAGATGGCTCAGTGGAATAAGCACTTCCCTGGCAAGTGCAAGGGCCTGAGTTTAATCCCCGCTTCTGCGAAAAAAGAAAGAAAACATTGTAGAATGCATATACTTCATTCTATTATATGTTGCTTTAGTTGAAGTATATAAAATTATGTAAGAAAATCAGGTTTATAATCATATAGCTAGAAAGGAAGAAATAATTCAAAGCATTTTTAGATAATTATGAATATTCTTATTTGATATTATAACAGAACTTATCAAATAATGAAAGTGATAATTTCTTTTCTTTTTTTTTGTGGTACTGGGGATCTAACTCAGGACCTTGCTCTTGCCAATCAGTCCTTGTGCCTCTGAGTTGTATTCCTGGCCTCAAGTGACAATTTCTTAAAGGTTTGTTGTAATGTGGAAACCATATTAATGAACATTTTATGCTGTATTAAGTTAAAGTCCATTGACTCATTTTGCACTTTTAATGGATCTATTACCCATGCATGGTCTTATAATATCACACACTGGTCCTTCAGGAAATTGATTTGTTGGTGCAGTAGCACAGAGCAGCTTATCTCACTTGTTTATACTCAAAACTTTCTGACTTTGGCAAGGTAATTTTCTTCTGAGGCCTTTCTCTGGCTTAGAGATGGTCAAATTCTTCTGAAGATCTGGGTTTTGGTTTCCTTTCTCGTTCGTTCGTTCGTTCATTCATTCATTCATTCATTCATTCATTCATTCATTCATTTTGTGGTGTTGTTGATAGACTGTCTCACTATGCAGTTTGGACTCATTGTAATCTTCCTGTGTCTGCTCCCCAGTGCTGGGAGCTTAGTACCCACTTTAATGTCCTCTTTGATCTGATTATCTCTGTCCATTTTTTTTGGCGGTACTAGGGATTGAACTCAGGACCTTGCACTTTCCATGCAGGCACTAATGCTGCTGAGCTATCTCCCCAGCCTCTCTAATTCTCTTTAAAGGGGTGCTTTGAGCCTCATCTCCAGATATAGTCTGACTTACAGAATTTAGGCCTGCAAGATAAGAATTTTGGGGAACACAAAATCAACTCATTAGAGCTGATTTATGCAGATTATGCCTCTCCCGCACCTCATCAAACCCAGGTCTTGGACCATGAATGGCATGGGTTTTACCAGTGAGCTACGTCCTTAGTGCCTCCCCCTTTTTTAAAAATGTATTTGGTATAGGGTTTCACTGTATAGTTCTGACTTAGTGGTCCTCCTGTCTCAGCCTCCCCAGTGCTGGGAGTAGAGGCATGAGCCTCCATGCCCAGGGTCAGGTGGGGCTGGCATGGTGGTGTGATGCACTCTGAGGAGCTACCTTGCTGGCCCTATCATTAACCCTTTTTAAGGATAGGGTCTTGCTAAGCTGCCCATGCTGGCCTGGAACTTGTGCTCCTCCTGCCTTAGTCTCTCAAGTAGTTATGATAATAGACATGTATTTCCACACCCAGAGAGTTATACAAACATTGCTAGTATTTACACATTGTACTCCATAAAATCAACAAGTGACATTTTTTACTGTCATCACCAGTCCTATCAGAGAAATCTTCAACCGTGGAAAAGATAGTTGGTTCACAATGATAAATCACGTTTTACAACATTTAATTTTTGCTTGAGAACTTGAATTTTATTGTTGGCCACAGATACCATCAGCTGTTTTACTTAAAGAGACAAATTCACTTGATTCATGTTGAGAACGTTCCACCAGATTCCTAGGTCTGAACAACTACAGTGTAGTGTTCTTTCAAATAAAAATGCTGTTCTGTGATAAAAGTTCAGCTTATGACTCAAAGATTGACACAAAGTGCTTTCTTTAAGATAGAGCCATTTTACAACAGGTGAACAGAAGGGCTGTAAGTATTCTTCCCGTTTTATCACACAGAATATTAAAATGATACTATGCTTTGAAGAGTTATGTCTTAATACAATGAATTGTTTCCTGTTACCACCAAGATCATTTGAAAGAGAAACCAACTTTGGTTTTTGCAAGTGTGCTAGATGACAGCTATTTCACTTACTATTGATTTTGTGCCATAAATGCAAAGGTCAGTACAATAAAAAAGGGAAAGGAATGTTATGGTGGCTGAGTAAGCACACCCTTCTATAGCCTAGTTCCTGGTAGCTGTGAATGTACTACCATACATGATGAAATGCACTTTGTGGTTATGATTGAATCAAAAATTTTTAAGTGTATCGCTTAAATGGTACCAGTGTAATCACAAAGATGCGGGAGAGTCTTCAGCAGTGGTTGCCAGGTGTATGGAGGGAAGCAGGTAAGTGGGTGAGAAGGTATTTAAGACTCTTCAGTGGTGGTGAACCCATGACATGCATGGTACAATGGCTATTGATATTGAAAACTTTAAAAAATTTGCCATCACTGGACATCCGGCAAGTTAGGGTTTTGACAGTTTTTTTTCCAGATAATGGGAAATCGCTGAGTCTAGGTGGTGAGTTTGGAAGCAAATGTAAAGTTAAAAGAGAGATGACAGTGTACAGTGTTTTGAAAATTGATGATAGAATTATTGCTAAAGAAAAAAATGCTAAGAGAGTTGGAGTTGGTTATTATGAATATTAATAAACTCTTTGATATCAATTCAAGGAAAAATGCTAATAATCCAACTACAGCTTTTTAGTAAACATAGTATCCTTATATGTGATTTATAAGCAAAAGGAAATTTCCAATAGTGTAATTTATGGTATGGCTCAGAAGTCCAAGAAAGGAATCCTGCGTTAGAATAAGTTGACCTTGCTTTATATTTGGGCATTCTGTATTCAGTAGATGGCAGTCTGACTTTAGTTTTATTGGTTTATCTGGCATCTACCAGTAACATTGGTGATAATTGTTCTAATTAATGAAATGTTTTGCAATCTGTCAAATTCTTTTTTCCTTGTGTGGAGTTTGTACATGTACATAACACATCCTAATTCTTTGTTTTCAATCCCCTTTCCCTGCCCTCCATCCTCTGTCCTTCTTTTTCTTGGTATACCCTGTTGAATTCTAAACTCAAATTTGGTAATAAGAACTCATAAACTTTTTACAGAGTATGAAACAGTTATATTTTAAGTCTTCATTAAAGGGTGTTTCAGAAACTCTTAAAACTCTACTTGCTACCACTTACTCCTTGGTCATTGGGAAAAGGTTACAACTCTTTCAAACCGTATACTCAGTTATTTTTAGAAATAATTCCAGAGTTCGTCTAGTACTTATTCTGATCAAGGTCATGCTCTTCATACATGTGATACCCTTCACAGTCTGTTGCCAGCTGCCCTGTAACCATTTTCTGCACCGGCATCTCCACATGGCTACAGTCAGAGTAGGCCACTTAACCTACTTAATATATGTGGAAGTAGAAGACTGCCCAAATTTGTGTTTATATGAGTAAGGTGATACATGCAGGGAAAATTAGCCCAGTTAACACACTGCTGTGTTCAGTGTTTCAAATGTATAGGGAAAAGAAATTGGTCTTGATAAATTGGTGCCTTGGTAAAATTAGCCAATAGAAAGCTAATTAAATATAAAATATCATTCAAAGGAAATACGCTTAATTTTATTATCCAAATATGGTGATTTTTAAAAATTAATTTTATTGAGAAAGAAATAGCAATGAGAGTTTCAAAACAGGTTAGTAGGACAGTTAACAATAATTAATACATTGAGTATTGTTGTCTGTACTAATTCATAGTACAAGATACAGACATGATATCTTGTTTAAACACTATTGGTACAAATCTTCTCATTGAACTAAGAGAAAATAACTGTGTATGTAATTAATTAATTTATTTTTGGCATAACCAGGGATTGAACTCAGGCCCTTGTGCTTGCCAGGGAAGTGCTTATTCCACTGAGTCATCTCCCTGGCCCAAAATTTAAATAATGAATTTTTTTGTGGGTACTGTTCATTCTACTTGTCACTTGAGGATCATGTTGCAGTGAATGAATGTACACTCTTCTTGGGAGAAGAGTTGAGAACACTTGGAGGAAATTTCTTAGAAGTAACGCTTAGAAGAAATGAAAGTCATTGTAGATGCTCATTCACTTGTTACCTGCAACTGGTTAAGATGTTAAAAAAGATTAAATTTTGACGGGTTGAGGTAGGAAATAAATAAAATCCATATTAAATATTGATAGAATTATAGTTAGGGTAAATTTCTAATTCAGATTTTCAAACAGATCATGAGATTCATAAAACACAATTATACAGTTTAGTGTTAAAGCATACATTGTTGTAGCCCATGTAGGTTCAGAATATAAACCATGGCCATATTTCAGATGTCATCTGCATGTATCTCTCTGATCACTGCCCCTTTGTTTTTTTCATCTGGAGGTTATTGGTTTTCTATTTGCCCACTTTATTGTTTTATGGTTTGGGCATGTTAGTATGTTTACTAAAGTATAGTAATTATATCACCAATTTTTGAAGGTAAATGAATGGTTATAATCATTTGGTTATATGCCCTATGTCTATTGGTTTCATGTAATGTGGTTTTCATTGTAGCTGTTTGTGATTTTTCTCTAGGCTTTGTGTTATGAATACATACACTACAGTTTGCCCATTCATTTTAGTTTTGATAAATC
Source organism: Ctenomys sociabilis (assembly GCA_004027165.1). Taxonomy (NCBI): domain Eukaryota; kingdom Metazoa; phylum Chordata; class Mammalia; order Rodentia; family Ctenomyidae; genus Ctenomys; species Ctenomys sociabilis. Next base: position 44,485 of record PVKA01002064.1, read on the forward strand.
CTTAAGTTTTTAAGAATTTTTAGTATTGCAAATAATGCTTCCTTAAATATTATGCATATGTCTTGGTTTGTGTATGCACACAGTTCATTTTTTCTGGGTGTGAACTTGACTATGAACATAATTATAGATTATGATTTCCTTAGTGGTGCTCCAGGATGCATACAAACTAAGAATGTGTCAGAGCTTCCATTGCTCTTTATTCACCAACCATTTACTACTGTCGGGCGTTTAAATGAAATATCTGATGGGTCATTTGTATGTCCTTTTATTGGAATTATCAGTCTTCTTAGAGACTTGCAGAATTTCTTTTATTTCTAGATACAAATTTTTTGTTTGGTACAGGTGCTATGAATAAATTACTCTGTGGGTTGTGTTCAATTTCCCTAATGGACAGGTTGTAACAAATTTCTTTTTGTTACCAGGAATCAAACTCAACCTTGTGCTGGCCAAGCAAGACAAACAGATGTTCTTAATTGTAGTGGTCCTGTATGTTAATCTTTTGCTGCTGGCTTATGTTTTCTGTGTCTCAAAAAATTGTAAAGTAGTCTAAGGTCATGAAGATATATTCCTGTAAAATCTTGTAAGAGCTTTATTTGCCTTATATCTTTAGGTCATAATCATCGAATGTGTGTTAGATTTTATTTAATTTTTAGGTATATATAGCCCAATGCCCCAGCATCAGTTCCTAAGAAAATCATTTGTACCCATTCTTATACAGTCCACCTTTGTATATGTGAAAGACCCATATGTAGGAAGCTGTATCTAGCATTCCATACTATTGGTATTTTTTGGCCTGGTAATAGTTACTTGTGTCTTCTCCTCCCAGTTCCTTCCTCTTTCCACTCCTTCCTCTCGCACCCTCCCTTCGCGTTCTTCCTCTCCTTCCCCATCCCTCTTACCTTTCCCTATTCCTTTTACTGATGTGTATCATCAAGTATCAGGCATTAGTATTTTCAGTAAATCGGTTTTGCTGATGTTCTTTTCTATTGTTCTCTGTTTCGTTAATTTTTGATCACATTTCTTTTTACCATCTTTGGGTATATTTTGCTGTATTTTTTTAACTGCTTGTTTAGCTCCTTAATTTTAAACCTCTCATGCGCTAAATACATTGAAATGCTATACATTTCCCTACAGATACTATTTCACGTTTATCCCCACAGACTTTATTATCACTATTATTAATTAAAAACATTATTAACCTTTAGAGTGGTATGTGTTTTGGCTTGTAGGTTACTTAGAAGTGTAGTTCATAATTTCCAAAGGTGAGGAATTTCTTTTAATTGGCTTCTAACATTATTTCATTGTGGTTACAGGATAAACATTTCAGTGTGTTGAAATTTTTACAGTTTGCATTGTGGCCCAGGAAAGTCAACTTGTATAAATATCCTATACATATATCCCAGAAGAGAATGGGTGAATATATATGAGTTTTTGATTATAACGTTGTCTGTATTTCTATTAGATAAGCTTTGTTAATCTGTTTAAATCATGTTTTCCATTCTGATTTTTCTCCTTGTTTCTATTAATTGATAGCAATATGTTAAGAAGTTTTCCTTGTATTTATAAATTTTACCTAGTACTACTATTATAGACAGCTAAGTTAGGTAGAAATAGTAGACAAGTCAGGGTGAGACCCTCAAGTGAGTCAGTGTGAAAGATGAGAATACATTACAACTGTGGCTGGAGATGGAGCCATTAAAGGCCAGGCCTCAAGGTAAAGACAGAATGACTAGGCTTACATGTTTTCTCAAGGAATAAGCAATGTACTATAATTGATATCACTTGGTCCAATCAACTCTCAGTAGATATCAGTCACACAGGTAGGTGACTAGCATGTCCTGACTCACCTCTTCTAAAAAAGTTCCTTGTTCTCTCCTTGTACACTTTCTTCATGATTTGCTTCCCCATTGGATCAACATTACCTAAGAAGCTGTACTTGCAATCTTACTGGTTTATCATGGTTTTGTACCACATCGTACCCATCTCCTTATTTTGCTCTGTAAAACTTCCTTTGAGAAATGGGCTTGTTGGCAGCTTGCTCAGGTCCCCTCTATCTCTCAGAAATTCTTTTTCCCACTGAAGTTTTCCTGCTCTTTACCACCACTGTTCCTTAGAATTCGTTCTTTGATTTTGGGGAACACAGATATCTAATATCTACTAGGTTGGGAGTTGCAGTATTCCCCTTATACCATTTGGAGGTCCTATATCACTACTTCTTAATATTTTGTCAAATCTTTATTTATATACTTGATCCTATGTAAATAAGGTTACCTTTTCTTGCTGAATTGAACCACTTTTATTTTTTAAATGACTCTACCTCCAGTTATACTTTTTTACTTTATAACTTATTTCTGTGTTTTTTATTTTAGGGAAGGGTCTACAGGGTGTTCAGGGTCTCACTACTAGATCAGACTCATAGTGGTCGTCTGTTTACAGCTTCCCTACAGCTGGGATTACAGGTGTGCGCCACCACGCCCAGTCTCAATTGCTTTCTCAGCATGCTCTGGGAGCGGGTGGTATGGCTGGGCCAGGGAGCAAACCCCAGCCCTTGCTCTTGTTTGCAGTCACTTTAATCCACTGAGCTATTTGGCTGGCCCTATAATTTATTTTGATATTACTGTCCAATTTTTTGTATTAGAGTTAATATACTATACTTTTTACAAATCCTTTTACTTTTTAGCTTTTCTTTATGTGTATTAGTCGATTCTTGTAATTGTGTTGTTGAAATTAAAATTTCTTTCAGTGTCTATCTTTTGATGGGAACATTTAGTATATTTACATTTAATGTAAATATTGATATATTTGAGTAAATGTTGATAAAAGGTAAAACTCTAAAATCTTTTGTTTGTTCCTTTTACCAGGTAGTGTTCTTACATTTAGTATATTTGGCAAATTTTTTGAAAAGTAATTATTCAAGGGCTCAGTGGAATAAGCACTTCCCTGGCAAGTGCAAGGGCCTGGAGTTCAATCTCCTGTTTTGCCAAAAAAGAAAAAAGAAAAAAAAAAAAGAAAAGTAATTATTTAGATATTTAAAAAATGCTGGCTATTCTGATTTTGAAAAAAAAATTGTGTAATGTTTATGAAAAAAACAATTCATTTTTTAATCCTATGATATGTTATTACACATATGACTAGTATGACAGAAATAAAACTTTTTATGAGATATGAATACTGTAAATTTTTTTTTTTTACTTCAAATTTTGTGTGTGTTTGTGCTAGAGGATAAGCCCAAGGTTTTGCATATGCTAAGCACATGATCTACCTCTGAACTATTTAGCTTGGCCTCAAAAACTATTTTCTATTTTCAATTTATTTTCTGACTTGTTTTTTTGTTAGAATTAACTTTATAATAGTGTATCTTGAATTGCTTGTCCTTGAAAGTTTTGCTGTGGCTGTTTTTTCCCTAATAATTTTTCTTAGGTGTGAGGAATCAGAATGTAAGTTAAAGCTTGGTGCCATACAACCCCATCCTCAGGTGAATCTGAAGTTGCCATTAGCTGAATACAAGCTGTAGTTGTTAACCTGCTCTTTCCAGTAGTATGTGTTTAGTGTGGGGAGTAAAAATATAATTTTTACCTAACATTTATCTCATATAAATACATTAAAAATCTTTACTCTAGAAAAATTCAAAAGTACAGAGAAGGTGCCTTCTTGTTCTCAATACTTAGCAAAAATAATTATCAACCTTGACCAATTTGTTTACTAACTACCCCCTTGTTTATTTTGAAAAAGTGCAAAATGTCATTATATAAATGTATCATTATCTTTACAAGATTAAGATTCATACAATTCTATATCCATCTAAATTATGAATAATTCCTTAAAATCAAATATCTTGTCCCGCATTACCTTGTTTCATAAACGTTGTGTATCAAAACTGTTGTATCTTTTGTCTTTAACTTTATAGCTGCTACTTGCGCACCCACACACCCACACACTCTCCATGCTATTTATTTCTTGAAGAAAGCCGATTATCTCTTTTCTAGTTTGGTTTTCCTATGTCCGTTCCTCAGCTCTCAGCTCTCACCATGTTTTTTTTCTTATATTTTCTGTAATTTAGTAGTTATATGTAAATGCCAATTATTTAAAAAAAAATTTAAGTACCTCTTAAAAATAAGGTTGGCGATTTCTTGAGGTTTCAGTGGGGCTTACAGGAGGAACCATTATGATGATGTCATCTCTTTCACCTCCCTTATTTACAGATGTGGACATACAACTTGGAGAAGCTGGGATTTAACTGGAATCCCATATCAAGTTGAGGTAGACTATTGAGGTATTTCTGAAAGTAGAAATATCCTTAGTTTATGAATTTTAAGTCCTACATATGCTTTGGGGATTCCATCCAAAGCATTTACCCCAAGCTGAACACATGAATTCTTGAGTTTGCCTTCTGCTCACCTACTGAAGCCTCACTTTACTTGTAATCCAATTTATTAACACCTTAATACCTAATCTGTGTCAAAGTACTCTTTTACCCCACCTTCCAGTATACCATTTACTTTTCTAAAGTATGACTGGAGAGCATTTAGCCTAACTAATGATATTTTGTTTGGTTTTGTTTTTTTCTTGTACTTGGAATTGCACCCAGGGCCTCTTACATTCAAGCCCTTGTGTATCTTTATTTTGAGACAGTCTCACTAAATTTCCCAGGCCTCTCGACTTTCCGTCTTCCTGTTTCAGCCTTCCTTCAGTGTAGCTGAACTTACAGGCGTGCACCACTGTGCTAAAAACATACTTGTAAGAGATTTGCTTACTTCTGAAATGTTTTAAATGTTCACATTTAGTGTTACAAAAGTAATATATTTGTTTTTAAAAATGAAAATGAGGTGTAACTATATAAATAAAGCACCCCTGCCTTCCCCCTTCTATTTTACTTATCAGTGACAAAAATAATGAAGTTTGATGTTTCTCATTTAGAAATTAACTCTATTCAGTATAGGTACAATTCTATACTATATACATGCACAAATTTGATCTTTAAATACAAAGTAAATATCAGTGTTAAACCTTTACTCAGTGAAGCATTGTTAATGTTTTTAGAGGGAGGACATTCACACATTAGCCGTAATTGTCATTTTCAATTCATGAATAAGTTGTAGATCAGGAAAAACAAGTTAGGAGAGTGTCAACAAATACCAGGAAAACTTGCAGATACGTTTTTCTTTTTATATAAAGATACGAAGGAACAGAAACAATGTCCAAATAAACCTAAATTACTGGGGTTGGTGTTTTAGATCATTGATACTAACATTTGTCATGTGTTATGGCCTCAGTTTGTCCCTAGTACTTGAAAAAAACAAATAACTTAAATCACTTAGAAATGTTATAACGTTGTATGTTTTAGAAATATATAATAAAACATACCAAAGGAATCACAAATGAAAATTTTTCTTGCTGTTTGCCAAAACTTTCCTTGTTTTTTTTTTTTGTTTGTTTGTTTTAAACTATTTCCAGTAAAATTTGAAAAATACTCCTACTCTCCCATTGTAGATGTTAATAGCATTACAATTAAATGGAATATTCCTAAGGCAGTAATTCTAGTTTTTATTCTTTTTCTAGAACCTCATCTTTCAGTCCCCAGATGAGATTTTATGAGAAACTCTGAAGGCTGAAATGTTTGCAAAGAAGCCTTTTTACACTCCAGTTGGGTGGGTGAGGGGAAAATCCTAAGAAACTAAAGCCTACCAGAATTGAGTTGCTTTTCTATTTTCTGTACTGCACTCTGTATGAGACCTCTGTCTTTGCTTCTTTCCGCTGAAATTTTCATATGTAACTGAGTTGAATGTTTCTTCTTTCTAGAGAAAACCTTTTTTGTGTCTTGTATTCTTGAATAAGTACTTGGGAGGTAATGATGCACAGACCATAAGCAATTGTTTTTCTCATTTTGTTATAAAATGTTATTTTTTCGAAAAATGAAAAAGTGTAAAAAAACTGAAGAAAAATTTCATAGAAGCTTTTTGAATTCTACATAATTCTCTTTAAAGGACAGTTTTCTAATTTTTATTTTTTAATGTTACTACATAAACTAGGCCTTTCAAGAGAATAGAGGAATCACTTTAAAAGGTAGGTAAAATTTTGAACTCTGATGGCAAATGAGCATCAGTTTTATTTGGAATAAGTTTAAAAAGAGTTTTATTCTGGATTTCATTATAAATTTCTGTCCAAAACAATCAGAGTATTGTACCAAATTTTGAAATGTATTTTACTATATTTCTTTAAGCACAAAATCTTGTGAGATAGTAAAAAAGTAGGAAATATGATAGGTAAATCTCTTGATTAGCAAATCTGTTTGCATAGTTTCATGTGGAATAGTTGTTTAGTAGGTTAATAAATTTCCCATGTCACCTTCAAAGCAGTAATGTCTTGCCAACTAGTTCCTTAAAGGAAGGAAGCAAGAGGCTGCTGGAGGGGATTAGTGAGATAAAACCCCTTTCAACTCTAGTAAAAGAGTAGAAGGCTGCTGTGTATTTTTGACTTAAAACCAAATCTCTTGAGAAACCTTCTGTATGTTTTAGTATTCATTGTTATGACTCACATGATGCCACTGCATAAAATTAGTACATTCGTAGTGGAAAAGCATACACCCTTTTCTACTTTATAAATGAAAAGAGGCATTGTCTCCACTTAAAATTTCCTTTTTGTGTCTCTGCAGTATATCCTTTGTTCTCACTTGTCTTCAAAAAGAAATAATGTTTCTGTTATCTTACTGCGGTCACTGTTAATGCTATTGAAACTAGTCTGAGTGCTTTCAAATTCTTAAACCAGTTTTGTCTGTTGTCCTCTGCGCTTAGTCAGCATCTGCGCAGCAGAACCTGATTAAGAAGGCTGTTCCGCCTCTGAGCCTTGCTAGATTGTAGCCACTAGCAACCGGGCTGCAATAATTTCCCTTCGATGACATCATCCACCGTGGAAGAACCCAGTTGCTTCAGCGAGTCGAACTACAGTTCTAACCCTCATCAAATATGGCATCTCCCTAACCCACTGCAGCAGGGGTGGAAAAAATGCCACTGTCTTTTTAAGCAAGCTAGCTTTTTCTTCTTTTTAAAAATTCTAATCATGGATGCTTCTTCTGATCCCTATTTGCCTTATGACGGGGGAGGAGACAATATTCCCCTGAGGGAATTACATAAAAGAGGTAATGCCATCCCCTTGCTATGAATCCTCTGTTGGTATGTTTTGCGTGCAGCTGGGCGGTTCTCTAGTTTACACAGATTCTCACTTGTACTTTCAATACTGCAGTGTGTTGTTTAGCTACCCCAGTTGTTAGTGTGGGGAAAATGCAACTGCCAGAATGGTTCTGTAGTCCTCTGGTTGTTTTCTGTGTGCAGATTAGTACTGCTTCAGATCGCACTGTGCTCTGACTCCATCTTCTGTGTGAAAAACCTCTTTCTGTTCAGCTAGGAAAATGAATTAAGTCGCTTTTTCTAGTTACCTAGAGTGTTGGTTGGTGCCTCACAAGTACTGTTTTTCTTCCTTTGAAAACTTAAGTTTGTTTAAATTTAAGAGGAGAAATCATGTATCTGTGTGGTATTGTATTTCATGCACTGCCAAAGAGTTCTCATGTAGCTTATACGCCACATAATAGAATTATAGTTAAAAACTCTCAACTGTATTTTAGAACATTTTAAAATGGCAGTAAAGGGGAAAGTACTACCATGTTAATGTTTTTCTTTTAATATGTAGTTCAAATAGTTAATATATTATGTTTTTCTCTACAGATAGCTTGTAAAATTTGATGTTACAAAACACATTTAGATGCTTTTTACATATCAGAAAAAAAATCAGTCAGTAGTTTGTGGGAAACAAATGCACCTAGTAATTGTGTGAATCTTTTGGCAGATACTGCTGCGTTTTTTTTTTTTTTTTAAACTAATTAGATGTTAATTAAATTACTACACTTTTGTTCATTTTTCTTAAGTTGAGTATTCTACAAATTGATTGACATTTGTTCTAGAAAAAATGACTTCAAAAAAATCTCTTTGGTAGATAGCTTCGTTTGTGAGCCATGTTAGTTTGAATTGCTGCAGGATATTATAAACTTCATGGTTTAGCTCAAACTTATTAAGTACATAAGGAAGTCATACTTTTATTGAGCATATGTAGCATTTTTTATTTAAAATATATATTTTGTATCCTGGCAATATTTTTAAATTACAAAAAATGTACAAATTAAAAGCCATTGACCAAATAGTAATTTTGCACTATGGGTACTAGATGCTATTTTAAGTTCTGAATTATGTAGTTAGTAAAAGGTTTCCTTTTATATTTTGAGGAAAACAATATAAAGGTCATGTTACATATGTTACATTTGAACACTTGAGGAAATAACCACAAATAAAGAAGCAGTTTGTTTTGATCTTACCACTCAATTGATTTTTCTTAATTCTTATTGTGATCATATGTTCTCTTTTGTCCAGTGTTCCCATCCATTTTCTGGTAAGGATTTCTTTAAATAACGACTGTTCTAATGCCACAGTATTTGCTAACCAGTAATCGAACTGTAAAACCTCACAGGAGTATTTTCTCTGCGTTCTTAGAACATCTGTCTGTTAATGATAATAACCTAGGAGGCCTGGGTTTGAGAAATTTACATTGTCTGTGTGGAGCCTCGTAGCATTTGACAGAACTTACCTATAACACTGTCACTGTGTAAAAGATATTAAGAATTGAGTCATAACTTGTGTGTCATAACTTGTGTTAGAGCTGGATGGTCACTGTATGTATTACAAAAATAAAACCTTTTGGTTCCTATTTTCATAAATAATCCTTAGGAATTAAGTGTAAGATTTAAGTCTTGTAAAAATGTGTTTATAAATAATGTGTATTCATGTCAAAGATCAGTCAGTCATCAGGCTTGACTCTTCTGAATTACCAAAAATGTACTGCAGTATCCTAGTACCTGTGGTAAGAGGTTATTTATGATCCATAATTTATGACCCATTGTAGCTGTGGGGCAACACAGGGAGCTATTAATGTGGAGGTAGGCAGACAAAATAAATCAGCTTCTTTATTTGGACAAAACTATGATGATTAGAAATAGATATTCAGCCTGATAAGAAGGGAAGAGGAAGATAAAGTATAAAATTGCAAAAGATATTTCAAAGTAAGCGAGATTCTGGTTACTAAATCCCTACATGCTAGAGCTAGGGATTGCATTTGTTAGATAAACTACACTGTGCTATGCTGCAAAGTGAGATGATAAATAATACAGCTTCCCATGTAAATGAATCATACAGAGGCTAGAGGTATAAGTGCATGCAAAACAATGTAATATATTATGGATAGTTTAAAAATTAAGATGGCATTTCAGAAATACCTGTTTTTGGTAAGTTTCCTATACAGGAACACTGAAGCTTTTTCAAATTATCTCTTCTTTTTCTATGAAAATAATTTTTTGGACTGTTTTATTTAGTACTTTTACTTCTTAATTTGTTCATGAAGTTTAATAAATTTTGGGGATTGAATTATTTTCTTCTTCCAAATCCTTATATTGGATTTGATATTTTGTGTTGAAGTCTCCATTTGTTTCATGAAGAACCTTTAAATTTTTTAAAATATTGTTTCATTCAACACATTTATTTAGCTTTTGTGTTTAAAGCATGGCTATATACTATAGAGAATGCTGTTGATAATACTAATATTAATAATGGCTACTGCCTATATTGTTACAAATCATTTTTAATTTTTATCATAACCTTGTGAAGTCAGTACTTCTATAGTCCCTGTTTTCCATTGACAAAACAGAGGTAAAGAAATGTTAAAGTCAGTGTTTGATTCTAATATTTGGCTCCTATTCTAATCAGGGACATATTGTGCTCTTTTTCACCATATGAATCTCTGAAATGATTTATTGGTTAAGTCTGGTAGGTATATAGGAAAGGTTCCTAAGTTGAAAACAGAATCGAAACCTGAGGAGGTTAAAAAATCGCTAATGAATGGTACAGACTTTTCTATGGGGTTTTAAGGAGGACAATAGGAGTCTCCTTTTGACAGTGTTATTAAATAGGCCATCCTCAAGTACATAGGGAAATAGGGTAACACCCTCTGGTAGACAGAACAGAATGAGTAAATACTGTGACAGAAGGAGGACCTTGGTCTTTGATTAGTTTTGTTGTATCAAAACTGATATAGTAGTTTTTCTGAAGGTCAGTGAAAGTTAGTAAAGAAAGGTCATGTATTTAAAGTTTTCTGTTATATAATAAATGTTTTTTTTTTTCCTTCCTCAATATTAGTTAGCTTTTTTTGTACATTATTTGGAAATTCATGTATTGGGTGGTATTGTGATTGCCAGAGGGACATTGTATAGGCTTCTTGTAAAATAATTGGATTCAGTTCCTTATTGTAATTTTATTACCCCTAATGTTTTATACAACCAGAAAAACCTCTTCTTAAAAAGTAACCCATCTAAATGTCTATAAGTTAAAAGAACAAATAAATTTGTAACATTAGAAACTTTTTATGGTTTATGCTAAAACAATTTAAATCTTGCCCACACTATCAAAATTTTAAATCTTTAGTAAAATCTTGATCGCACTACTAAAAACTACAGCTCTATTTCTAAAAATAAATAACATTTTACTGTCATTAATTTTCATTTCATCTCATGGCTTATATATCAAAAATACTTTTTGTATCAGTGTCTCACAGTTGAGCAGATCTCTTGCAATACTAATTATGTTTGTATATTTGGCTATTTTCCTGTCATTGAGCTTTCTGCTTTGTGTCTATAGAGACTGGTAGTTTAAATTGTACTTTAAGAATTTGTTTTTTTTTGAGGAACCAGGGATTGAACTCAGGCCCTTGTGCTTGCCAGGGAAACACTAAATCCCCTGAGCCCTCTCCCAGGCCCCAAGAGTTTGTTTTTATAAAATAAATTTAAATTTGTGAACCAAAAAAAAAAAAAAAAGAATTTGTTTTTGTTTTTAATTAATATATATTTAATTTACAGGTTTTTGAGGTCTTTTGTGACTTCAAACTTGAATTTAATTTCTTCCTTAAATTTTGTGAAATTTTTTGTCCTGTAATATATAGGTCATTATGTATGCAGAGTTAATAAATGAGTAACTTGTTCCTGAGTATACCTAGATTCTAATGTTCACTTTATCCATACTACCTAAGGATGGAGCTTTTTATTTGATGTGGCAACATAACAGACAGAGAAGGAAGCAGTAAATTGAATTGTGTAAATCAAGCTCAGCATTGGGATTTGGCATTAATTTCTTACAATTTAAATATTTAAATGACTACTTGTGTACCAAGTGCAGGGCAGTATGGTTGCTGTTACATTTTTAATCTTTGACTTGCATTCTACTCTCTGAAACTTTTCTTTTTTTCTAGGTACTGAGAATTGAACTCAGGGCCTCACACTTGCCAACAGGTGCTGTGCTCCTGAGCTATTTCCCTGGCCCTGGAAGTTTTATTGTCAGCGTTTTTGGAAGTTGTACTATCAACTTGTAACATATACTTTCTCCTCCCTTACCAAGATGACCATTTCTTATCAGTAGGGTGACAGGGAAGGGAAATATGAGAGACAGAGACAGACAGACAGACAGACACAACAGACAGACAGACAATAGACCGAGAGATAGACTGAGTGCAAGAGCGAGAGCTTGAAGTAGACTTTTGCTCTTAATACACCGAAATAACTTCATTACTTTGTTGTCAGGAAATGAATATATACAGTGTTGGATTTCTGTTTTATATGGGTCAGATATAGCGTTAATCTATATTATGAGTTAAAATGACAAGTATTGCTGCTTTTATGTCTTTGGAGGTTGACTGTAGAGATAGAAAATAACAGTTTCTATTAATAACTAGATTCTATTTTAAGTTTTGATTTTTTGGGGGGACAAGGGACCAGGAATTGAACTCAGTACCTTGTGCTTGCTAGGTAGGTATTTTGACACTGAACTATCTCCCTCATCTCCTAGATTCATATATTGTAATAAAAACTTTTACTTGAGTGCTCCCCTTTGAGAAGAATCCTATGCTGCTGTTGATGTGACTGGAATGTATTCATAAACTCAATTTAAGGTGGTGCAGTAGGGTTTTTCTTTTTTTGCTTGTTTGTTTGTTGTATAGGTTGAGGTTTAGAGGGTGGGAATAGAAAGATTTTTATTATGGGGAAGCAGGTCATTCCCTGTTCATTGTTTAAGAAACTATAGGTTTCAACATACTGAATAAGAAAGTGATTGTGACTAGTGTTAGAAGGAAAGACAAATGGACAAGTGTATAGGAGGAAGGAAGGAAAAAAAAGAAAATAGGTTAAATGGTACTATGGTACTATCTACCAAGATTGTTTACTAAAATTTGGTTTTACTTGGATACATACCTGTATAGTATGTCAGTAAGAAATGTTTTTGTTGTGTACCACATTCAGAAATCTTTGAAGCCCAGTTTCTCAGTGTGTGCCTGTAGGGACATTTAACTCTGCCTAGAATAGAGGTTTATTTCTGTGGTGTAAGATGAATCTGGAACAACCTAAGAGTTAAGTGGGGGTGTGTCAGTTACTATTATATATTTCTGTTAAAGCATAGGGCTGTGAGTGCTGGGAGTAGAGTAATGCCTGTGACTTACTATTATAACTTTTTATTTTTTTTGCAGTATTTTAATTAATAGAGGGAAAAGTGGTCTGGAATTTGGAACAAAAGACAAAGGAAAGATAGTGATTATGAAAGGGAAGTTGTATCAGTTGTCCAAAAGCTAAGTGCATGTGCACATATGTTTAGAGAAGGTACTACCTACCTAATAGTTCTTAATCTGCTGAGAAAAGGGTATTCAGTATCTTAAAACAGACAAATAAACCAATTATGGCACTAGTACATAATGATGGCAACTTTAGAATCAAATTGCTTGAATTTTAATCCAGTTCTACTGCTTCCTAAATGCTGCCCTTGATCATATTTCTTAATGTTCTGTACCTTTTCTAATTTATAAAGTAGAAGTAATAGTATCTGTCACATAGGGTTGTTATGCAGATTAGATGAGGTATAAGAACATATGTGGTGCATAGTACTCAATAAATGCTAGTTATTTTTCCTGTTATTAGGTATGACCTAGTTAACAGTTTCTGGCCTGTACATGAGAAATGTTAATTTTTTTCTTTCTGGTATTGGGGATCAAACTCAGGTCCTTGCGCTTCCAAGGCGGGTGCTTATCTGCCAAGCTATCTCTCTGGTGCTGGAAATATTCTGATGGAGTCAATTTTATTTTATTTTTCCTTTGGTATTATGCTATTAAAACCACCACCTAATGCAAAGTTGCAAAAAATCACTCATTTTTTAAGACTTTTGTAGTTTTAGCTCTTACAGTTGGTTCTAGGATCCATGTTGTTGGTTTCATTTGTGTGTATGAGATTAGGGAATCTAGTTTTATTCTTCTTGGTTGTAGACACTAACTGTCCCATTGTCATTTGTTGAAAATATTATTTCTCCCAAACCATTAGAAAAATATTTCTTTAAAGAATATGAATAATTTTAAACCTTCTTCTACATGTTTTTTGTTCAGAATTGAGGGTTGAACTCAGGGCCTTTGCACTTGGCTATACCAGAAACCCTTTTTATTTTTTAGTTTGAGACAGAGCCTTGCAAAGTCACTAAGTTGCTGTGGCAGGGCTTGAACTTCTGCCCTCTTGCTTCAGCCTCCCAGAGTGCTGCTAGTACAGGCATGGACTTTGTTCACATTTTTAATTGACTTTATTAAATGATATAAATGCATTGATGGGTTGTTGGTTGAGAATATCTTATATGGTGGGTGCTTGCTTATAAGCTTGGGGAGGTTCATTCTGTTACTCCAGATCCTCAGTGATTTCCCCAAGTTGCCTCTGTGTTGTGCTTACATGTAAGTGGGTTTAATAGCAGGAGAACCTTGGAATGTCCACACATAAACAGTGCTAATGACATGATTGCCATTTATACATGTTAGACTTTCATGTCTCCATTTTTACCAAGTATGTAGTTGGTGACCATCATTGCTACCACACAGAGGTTCTACAAATCTTTTAGTTTGGATTGCAGATATTAGTAAATATTGTAATGGATTTTATGTTCATAGGTGTTCTTGAATTTTATAAAGTTCTGTTACTCTAGAAAAATGAAGGCTAAAAGTCCTTGCGTATTCGTGTTTGGCAAGTAAGTTGCAAGCTAGTTGTAGTCATTGATTGGATAAGTTTTCTTACTTGCTGATACATTTCAGCATTGTTAGTATTTGAACTACAAAATATACATTACTTATGGGAAACTTAGTTTCTGTGTCCATAATGGCATATTGAATTATCTTTTATAAAATTTTTGCTCAGTATGCAGTTGAAGATTTCATTGCCCAAATTTATAAGGTACTTCTTTTTGTCATACCATTATTTTTTGTTAAAATTTGTAGCACATTTGCACTGTAATGCAACCTGATAAACACTTAAAATATGTTGTGCAAAAATAATAGCTTTTATTTACTGATTTCTTAGTATTTGTCAATAATAGTGTTAATGTTCTACATTATTTATCTGTAGTAAAAATATGTCAAAGAAGTTAGTAATGTATCACATGACAGGTAACAGCTGAAATTTGACTCTGGATCTTTCTGACCTCAAAATGCATTACAGTCATGGAATTTCTCATCTAGGTCACTGGCAAGGAAAATGATCTTTTTCCAGTTTTTTTTATTCCTGTTTTTCAACCAATAGATAGTAAAACTAGTAGTAAAATAGCTGTCACTGGCATCTAGTGGGCAGCCCTTTAGAAAAGTATTTATTTTTCTTGTTTTAAATTGGAAGTTGACCAACTTTCAGATCATACTTTCTTATAATCTAAGACTTGGATTTAGGTAATAGGAACTACCTTATATTCATTTGACTATTCAGTTGTTAAAACTAATTGGCTCCAACTGTTTATATCACTATGTTTGAGGTTGATAGGTTTGATGCCTTTTCCTGAGCTGGGAAGGGAGCCTTGACAGATCCTCTCACCAACACTCTATATAGTGAAGGGTAGAACTTTCTATAAAATAGTTGTTTGATTACAAAAAAGAGGGAAAAATGATACCTGCTGAACAAAAATAGGATTTTATTGTATTTTGTCTTTAGGAACTCTTTTCAAGAGCTATTATTAATTTTTATTTAATTTTTAATTTTTTTGTTGTTGTTGTTCAGGGTCTGACTAGGCACCTTGGACTTGTAGTGATCCCCTGTCTTCAGCCTCTCCAGGGCTGGGATTACAGGCGTGGGCCACCAGTGCAGCTGGGGTTTGGGGCCGTGTGGTGCTGGGGACTGTACCCTGGTCTCTGCACTCACTTAAGCAGGTGCTTAGTCTGCTGAACTGTCTTGCTAGCCCCATGTATCCATTTTTGAAATGCTGTATTATTATTATTTTCTTATTTCAGCTAACTCTTGAAATATTTTAAGAAAGAAGGAAAGGGAAGTGGCACAATGTCACATGCCTATAATGTAGGCACTCAGGAGGCAGAGGCAGGAGGGTCGTGAATCTGAGGTTATCCTGGGCAACGTAGCAATTTTGAGGCCAAACTACAGTGAGACCTTGTCTAAACAAAGAAAAGAGGCAAAATACTTTTTGTGTGAGGAAACTTTAATTAGTACTCAATAAAAGGATATACTTCATTAGTACATAAGTTGAGGTTGAGAGGTAAAGTTGAGTACTTTGTTAAATTGTTCATTAAAGTTTTTGACACGTTTAAAACTGATTTGTATTACATCTCACTTTAAACAGCTTATTATTTTAGGCTTTGGTCAGCTGTGCATAAATAATGTACAGTATAAAGGATATTTTGTAACCATTGTTACTGATAGTGTTAGGAAACATCATATATTTAAAATTACTCTTCCTGTGGGATGCTTACTTACACATTTCTGTAATCACATTAGAAATGAAATGTTCCCTTCTTGGTTTAGAGTAGGGTAGAATTTCTTTCCATTTCCTTAATTGTACAGTGCAAATTTTACAATAATGTGAATTATAAAAGAAAATATTAGGTATGTCACATGCTAAAGTAATTGAATGTTTGAAATATTTAGCTTTTAGATACTGTATTTTGAATTGTTGCCATTTTGCAAGTTATTTCTAGTTATTTGAAAGGCACTAAGTTTAAGACACATAGCTAATGTAAATATTTATTATACTGCTATACTTGTTTCTACCTCATAAGAATGAGTGTTGTACTTTTTACTTTTTCATTTCCCAGTTTGTGAGTTCATGGAATGAACATATGACTTGTTTGCTTATCTTCGCAGTGCAAAAGATATATTGTGGATTCATGGTAAGGGGCAAAGAAGTTTTGTTTTTCTGTAGTAAGATCAGAAATCTGTGTCTGCTCAGCTCTACCCAGATAAGGTCATGCTGGAGGAAAACAGATGTTGAAGTTGCAAGACATTTCATAGTAAACTTTTTATTTTTAACAAGGTAATTTCAGGGCTGAGTATCTATAGCTTAGCTGTAGAGCAGTTGCCTGGCATATACAATCTCCAGTGCCCCTACCCCATTTTTTCCCTCACTTTTCAGAACTTGCAGACAGTGTAAAAATCCCACATACTCTTTATTCCCATTCCAAAATGTTAACATTTTATTGCATTTGCTCATTTCTCTCATTATATTTGCCTTTATATGAGTAATGTACATTTTGTGTAGCCATATTACATGTATACTCTACATTATTTTTTTGAGTCCTGTAGAGAACAGAATGAAAAGGTACCTTATGTTTATATACCTAAATACTTCAGTGTGTTTTTCTTTAAGAAAGGGCACACTCATGTGTAGGGGCTGTTCAGTTTTCAGAATGGAAATTTACATTAAAGCCAGGTATGTTGGCATGAGCCTGCATGTCATTACTTGGAAGGTTCAAGGAGGAAGATCGTAAGTTCCAGGTAAGAGATGGATTACAAAGTGTGATTGTCTCAAAACAACACGACACCCCCCCAAAAAAAAAATTGGTAATACAGTATTTTTTGGCTGTAGATCATTTTCAGTGTGGCATTGTACCTCTATGTTCTTTACTACAAAAGAAAGAGACTTTTACCCCTGGTTTAGGTGGAACACATTAGTTAATTTTCATGTCTCTCTTAATATCTTTTAATCTAGAGTAATTCCTTAGTTCTTCATTTTTCTTTCACATTTTGAAGAATGTAAGACATTTATTTGCAGAATTTTTCTGTTTTCATGTATCTACTTTTTCTTTGGTTTTCTTCATTTTTGACTAGAAACCACAGAAATACTTCATGTCATAGGAGAAAGCTATGAGGCTCTTGACTTTTCTGGCAAAAATATTCTTTTAAGTTACTACTTTCAATATATGGCAAAGACTCTGGGAATCTCAAATTGGTCAAAATATTATAAATATTCCTATTATATTTATTCTTGGGATACTTTTTTTAAAATATGTTGGTGCTTAAACTAGATTTTATGAAGTAGAAAATACTGAATAAAATCCAGATGGGGTAGGGATAAGGGAGGAACGTAAGGTTGTAAGTGTAGGTTTGAATGTGTGTCTTACATAGATGAGCATAGGTCTTGCAGGGCAGGGATTGGGCCTTAAAACTCAGTCAACAGTGGGGGATTATTTGTATTAGGGTACTACTGACAGAACACTGGGATCAATATAATAGGCTTTCTTCAGAACTTTTAATACCTTTTCAAGACAAACATTCAAATGAATTAAAATAGAGAGATAAGAGGGAACTCTGTTAGGTAAAAGCAAATAGACATTTAAGTTTATTAGTAACTTTTTGTTACTGTCTTTAAAAATTTAAACCCCTATTGAGTAGATTAGCTTAGTGGTAGAGAGCTTGCTTGGCACATACACAGTCCTGGGGTTGGTTTTCTGATCTGCATACATACATACATCTACATAAACAAACAGCCAACCTCTTATACTTATGTCTTTATTGTATCTTTGGGTTATCAAGAAGGAGTTGACAGTAAACTTGGTTTATGTCTTAACACTAATAAAATTAGCTCCTAGGAATCACATGGTAGTTTTTCTGTTTTCCTCCTTTTTCTCTACCATCTTTTTTAAGATGGTCTCTTGCTGTGTCTTAGCAGTGTTTGTAGTGACTAAATTAATGTTTAAATTCTGATTTTTGCCACATAATAGGTTTTTTTCTTCCTTTTCTTTGCTGTGTAGCCCAGGCTGTCCCTAATGTCACCATTCTGCCTCCTGCCCTCCAAAGTTCTGGGAATTACAGGCCTGATCATTTCTATATCTGTAAATAAAAGAACGTGTCATTTTCAACCCAAAAGACCTAAAGAGTAGTGTAGGAAATTTGCTCAGTTCCCTAAAAGTAAAAATGAGATAAATGGATCACGTTTTACTTTTAGAATATTCCTTTATACATGAATGTGTAAAGTAACTAAAAGTGGTACATTCTAAAAGTAGTACATTTTAAATGTTACACTTTTTCTGTTTTATATCAAATGATTATATTTTCCTTAATATGACATATTTATAAGTACTGTAATCTCTAGATTATTATTGGGGCCATAAAAATTTATGCTAAAATCACCTATTTGAGTTTAATGAGGTTTTCAGTACTTTGGAAAGTTTCAAGGGCTTCTTTGCTTACAGATCTTTATATTATAAGCTATGGCATATGTCATGCAGTTTTCAAGAATGTTGAGAAATACCTAATATTTAAAGATAGCTTACCCAAATTACTCAGCCTAGTTAGAGAACTAGATTCTGGGCCTTTGGTAAATAGAATTTTGTTCTTTTTATTTATGATTAGGTCCATTAGATTTCACTTATTTTCACAGATAGTTCATATCCCTGTGCTGCAAGTATAGTATGTGAGGGTGTATATGTACATTTATTTAGATAAGTTTTCATCCAATTGTAAACTAGAAAACATTCATTCTGTTTTTTGAACAATCTTGTCTTTATAATTATTATTAATGTATTGTCTTATGTCTGTTTATACTGTTTTCTTTGGATATGTAAGAATACGTGTACAGCATAATTTTTAAACCAAAATGAACTTTACAATACAATTTTTATATTAAACATTGATGTATAATTGGCCTTTTAAAAATATATTGTAGCCAGCCTTCTATGTCAGTGAGTACTGTATTAGTCTCTCCGTTTCTCTGTTTTTGTATTGAAATCAAACCCAAGGCTTCATGCATGTTAGGCAAGTACTTTACACTCACCTGCACCCTTGGCCTGTCTCATTCTTTTTATTTAGTGCATTATGTGTGAGTTAAAGTCAAAGGATTTCTTTAACTCAGATGGATGAGACATTTTGGTTGAATTGAATTTTTCAGTGTTTCAGTGAAATCTTTTCATGTCTTATCCATGTGTTGTATCAGTTACTAGAAGTAGAATCTCGCATGCTACATTAGTTGTAGGTATTTGTATTTTATTTTTTTATTTTTTTTTTTTTGTCTTTTTGAGACAGGGTCTCGCTATGCAGTTCAGGCTGGCCTTAAGCTCACTTTGTCGCTCAGGCTGGTCTCGAACTCATAACAATCCTCCTGCCTCAGCCTCCCGAGTGCTGGGATTACAGGCCTGTGCCACCATGCCCGGCTGGTATTTGTATTTTGATAAGTGTTTCTACATTGCCTCCTCAAAATTGTTATATTTGTCTTTTCACTGTCAAATCTGTTTTCATGCTTGCTCCTCTCTCTCTCTCTCTCTCTCTCTCTCTCTCTCTCTCTCTCTCTCTCTCTCTTTTGATATTTAGGCCAGTGTCTACAGGGTCTCACTACGTAGATCAGACTCATAGTGATCTGCCTGGGTTCAGCCTGCCAAGTGCTGGGATTACAGGTGCACACCACCATACCCAGTCTCGATTGCAGTCTCAGCATACCCCAGGGCGGGGCTGGTGTGGCATGCCGGGGATTAGGGATTGAACTCCAGCCGCAGCGCTCTGCCTCTTAGTCACCTACAGTTATTTCTTAGTCTGTTTTTCATCTCCCTTTTTTTTTTTCTAACATAACCTTGAAACTATCTTTACAGACCATTTTCTTGTCATGTCTTTTACTCTTAAGAAACAGGTTTATAATCTCTAACCTGAAATGTATAGTTATAACTCTTATTGTGAAACCAAAGCCTGACTACTTAATGTTATTTATTTATTTATTTATTGACAGAGTCTCACTATGAAGCCCAGGCTGTCCAAAACTCACTGTGATCCTTTTGCCTCAGCCTCTTGAAGGCTGACATTACTGGCACACATCACCACACCGAATATAAAACTCATAGTGATAGGATATTTTCTCAAATTTATTTAACCTACTTCTAGACATGATAGTCTGAAGATATCTTAGTAACAAAGTTAATGTGATAAAATTTTGTTTTATAATGCTTTGATACTGGATTGCACCTTAAAATCAGGGACAGTGTTTTTTTCTTACTACCTTTGTGTCAACTACACTATAGATGAATGCTCTTTATATGAAAACTTATTTATAATATCTTTAAGTGTGTGTAATTTGTTTAAGCAGGCACTTACAGCACTGAGCTAATAGGTAGTCCCCCGTAAGTGTGTGTGATTTGTGCTGTAAAGTCTTTAAGCTGGAGTTTTGAGAAAATATAGCCCGTATGTCAAATCATATCCTTCACTATTTTGTAAATAAAACTATTGGAATATGTTTGTATTTACTTAGTTTCGTATTTCTGTGATTCCTTTTGTGCTCCTAAGGCAGAGTTCGATTTTTGTAATTGACCCACAAAGCCTAAATATCCTCTACTCCTTGGTTGACTCCTGTGTTAGATTACGAGCACTTCAGGATTAGAAATATGTTATTGTGTTCTTTCTAAAGCACATACTACAGTGTTCTGCCTAAAACGTGCATAATTTACAGAATTTTTTTCAGAGATTATACAAGTATAATTGCGGGAAAAATTTTTAGGGGTAAATTTGCTAGGTTGAGGGCTAGATGTGTATATTAAATTATGTTAGCTTTTGTTGTGCCAAAAGGATTATTTATGTTTAAATTATTAATTTTGTGACAGGTCTTCTTTGTCCATAATTTTGCTGAGTGTATTTACATCCTCTCTTTTTAATATCTTTACCAGTTTTATAGAAGAAACTTAACATTGTATATTTGATTTGCTTTGCATTTTAGCTGTTAAACTCATGTTATGTAAAAGTTATTTGTATTTCTTTTTTCTCCAAGTGTCTTTTAATGTCCTCAGAACTTTTAAATTTGTTAAACTCATAAAGTGTATAGGGATCACATATTAGAGATTTAACTCTAATGAAAGAATTAGCATCATAACAAAGGTGATTCAGAGGAGGGTGTGTGAGATTGAAATGTGTATACTAATGAAGGAAATTGCTTATAAAGAACATAATAGAAAACACAACTTGAAGGGATGTCTTTCTTACTGGACAGAATCTGTTTGCATTTCACCACATAATTACCATTTTAAGTTCATCAGTCTTCTATAAGTCGTATTCTAACTATAGAGTCTGTCTCTTAATTAACAATAAATATAGTTCAGTGGATTAATGCCTGCTTAGACAGATGCAGGAGGTGGGGGTTCGATCCCAGGCCTTCCATACTGGTCCCACCCCTGGGCCCCGCTGAGACAGCGATTGAGACTGGGCATGGTGACGTACACCTGTAACCTCAG
This sequence comes from Ctenomys sociabilis, assembly GCA_004027165.1. Taxonomy (NCBI): domain Eukaryota; kingdom Metazoa; phylum Chordata; class Mammalia; order Rodentia; family Ctenomyidae; genus Ctenomys; species Ctenomys sociabilis. Next base: position 66,061 of record PVKA01002064.1, read on the forward strand.
CTGTTGGGAGGCTATAACAGGAGAATCATATGAGTCTGATCTATGCAGTGAGACCCTGTAGACCCTGTCCTAAATACAAAAACAAAAACATAAGAAGTCACACAAAATTATCTTCTCTGGAGCATCGATGACTAGATACTCTGTTGATAACTAAAATATGACTTTGAAAGTACACAGGACTTTTGCCTTATGAGGTTTTAGATACATTTTCTTAATATTTCCTCTTTTACGAATGTTATTTTAAGTGGCCTTTTTTTCTGTGTTACTTAGCAATGAACTTCTAAGATTATGAAACTCACTTTTGTATCAAACATACTCATTTTTCCTTTTTTCCTGTGTAGGAACTCATTATACAATGACAAATGGAGGCAGCATTAATAGTTCTACACACTTACTGGATCTTCTGGATGAACCAATTCCAGGTGTTGGCACATACGATGATTTTCATACTATTGATTGGGTGCGAGAGAAGTGTAAAGACAGAGAAAGGCATAGACGGGTAAGGTCATTGTTTTTAATGCAGTGCATTATAGATCATGTAATATATTTCTGTCAGTCATCTAAGGCCACTAAAATGTATTTAAGTAAATTTTAACATTTCATATGTAATACATATTTTTTTCTCTTGTTTTGTGTTTTTGTCATTTATTTGTACCCTGATTTTTTTCTAGAAAAGATTTGTGAGGTAGCTTAAATACAAATACAATTAGAAGACAAAATTGGAAAGGAATGCAAAAACACAACACAGATGTTGGGGGGAAACCTGAGTCAAAACTCTGTGGGTCAGCTTTTTGGTTTAGCAACTCTGCAATTAAAAGAGGAAACTTGTTGCATAACTGTTATGAAAAAAGAACTAATGAAATATTGTGGGATTTGCTGTTTTATTTAGTTTCTTTTCCTGGTATTCTATTCTGAAACATTCCTCAGATTGGACCCTGAATAAGATTTTTTTTTAAGACATTGTAACAAATCATTAATTAAAAAATTGACTTTAGCATAAAGTCCAGTCAGTGTACAGTTCCTTTTTATTGCTAATGATGACTTACTAGATAATACATTTCAAAATATAATTTTTAAAAAGAAATAGCTCTTTGAAGAAAAAAATTCCAAACTGTTGAAGGCTTAAAAGTTGTCCTGAAATGTAATTATAAATGAATATAACTTTATACAAATTCCTTATAAATTTTCATTTTAAGGTATGCATGAGTGTGACATCTGAAATTTTAACTATATTCACATGTGTAAAGTCTGAATTGGGATTAGTTTATTTATAAAAACAAACCTTGTGACATCTGTCGGATGATACTTACTTTTGGGGCATAACTGAAAAAAATACATTGTATCAGCATTTTAAACCAGAGTTAAACTTTTAAACTTTTTGGCTGCAGATTTCCTTTAAACTTAAAGTATATATTGAGGACCTTTAAAGAACTTCTGTGTAAGTTTTGTTAATTTGTATTTGCCATATTATATACTAAAACTGAGAAATTTTTAAGGTACTTAATAGTACTTCATATAAATGCAGCAGTAATAGGACCCATTGTGTGTTGACATAAATTTATGTAAAAAACCTCAAAACTATGTTTTTGAAAATAACAGCCACCCAAGTGTGGTGATTCACATCTTTAATCCCAGCTCTGGAGACTGAGGCAGGAGGGTTGCTGCAAGTTTGAGTCCAGCCTGGGCTACTTAGTAAGTTCAAGACCAGCCTGAATTACAAAGCAAGACCCTGTCTCAAAACAAAACAAAGGAAAACAAAATAAAACACAACTAAATCAGAAATAGCCATTTAATGAAATGAAATAAGTTTTTCAAAATACTGTTTTTTCATAAATTTGTAGCATAATAAAAGACTGTTAGATTTTCATACTTGTTTTTGTATTCAGTATATAAGGAACATTGATCTTCACACAGATAATGTAGTGGGAAAGCTACAAGTGTGTTAATAGCCTTTTTAGATTATTGTGGACATTTGATATGAAACATTAAGAATAATAGTTTTGAAAAAGTTGTATGTGTACTCTGAAATTTATATCAATGAATTTTGTCTTTTGTTACATTAAAATCCATTGATTCACCTTAACATACAATTTTATAACATCACAGTGATCATTTGAACAGTGGTGATTTTCTGATTTATAGAGATCTTTTAAATGTTGACACCTTTCATTCAGTGTCCTAGTACGTTAAGAATGAGTACTGAGGACAGTGGTGTACCTTAGTGGCACAGTGCCTGCCTAGCAAGCATGAGGCTGTGAGTTCAATTCCTGATACCAAAAAGCAAAAATTAGAATATAATGATAGATACATTTTTCAAAATTCTAATTTTTGTTTGAAAGCTCACATTTTGTCATTGGAAATAATCACATTTATTTTACTTGAAATAACAAGACTACTTTTTCGTTCTTGAGAAAGCATCTGTCAAATTTCCAAGTCTACCAAAATCATGATTTTGTGTTAGCCGTTTCTTTCAAGTGAAAATGGTATTCCATGTAAGCATCTAGTTTATTTGACAATTTAAATCAAAAGTGCTTTGTCTGGGGATGTAACCTCATACTTATTGTGCAGAAGTGCTTTACATGTAGTTCTTATTTCATCACACAGAACATAATCTATAATAACTTATTGCTTCATCAAAGATATTCTTCAGTGAGTATGACATTTATTAATTTGTTAGTGGGTGGTCACCAGGAATGTGTTGATCACTGATCCCTTTGGATACACAGCCTCACTCATGCTAAGGAGATAGCAGTTGCTGGTGCATTATCAGTTCAAATATTAACACAATGGGAAAAAGGGCATATAAAACTTAGCAATTTTATAAAAATAGTTTTGATCTTACAGATCTCTTTAAATGGTTTTAGGACCTGTAGGGCATTAGTGGGTTCCTCTAGGGCAGCGATGTCAAAACTTTTAGAGCTTTCAGTGATACAGCCTGCTGGGTCACACACACCACAGGTTCACCATCACTGCTCTTGGGCATTAGTGGATCGAATTGCAAACACCAATGTTATAATCCAAAAGGATTTTTTTCTTCCAACTTTACATGCATATGTAAATTTGCATATCTGATTAATGTGAATAACTGGTTGGAAGACAACATATGTATTACACCAAATAATGTGATTATTTTATTAAGTGAAATTCTGTATCAGTATTTGGGTACCAGGAATTGAACTCACAGCCTCATGCTTGCTAGGCAGACATGCTATAAAACTTGTTTTACATGAGTAGTAAATAAATATGGTTGCACTTAAAAATACACATTCTGAATCATGAATAATATTCAGATTGGGCTTTAAATGTGCTTTTAAAAGGTTGTACCTTGACAGTACCTAATATTCCATGTTCACAAACTTTTAGAGAAAATTTGAGACGTTTCAAGGGTCTGGGGAGGTGGTTTAGTAGAATAAGTGCTTCCCTGGCAAGTGCAACAGTTGAGTTCAATCCCTGGTTCCGCCAAAAAAAAAAAAAAAAAAAAGTTTCAAATAATATAGCAATATATGAAATAGCCAGTGTGTGTCCTAACTAATATTTTTCTATTTTTGATCCATGCTTTAGTTAACATTTTTTAAAAGCTGGAGAACTCCATAAATTGATATTCTTGCTGTTGTTAATAATAAATTAAAACTTTCATTTCCTATATATATTTACTATAAATATCCATATATATGTGTGTATCCACTTGATTCTTAAGCCCATTTGTTTTATTGTACTTGAAGCCTTCCTGTTCCGTATTATTTTTTTTAAAGAGTACAAATTAGAATTAAAACAAAAAGTTACAAATGATACAGAATTTCCCTTAACAAAGTAATATGAATTTCACAGTATTTGTTATAATACATAGTGTTGTCTTCCAACCAGTTATTCATGTTAGCCAGATATGTGCATGTAAAATTGGAAGAAAAAAAGAAAGAAATGTATAAGAAATTAAGAAGAGAAAAAGTACAATCATTTGACAAAAGGAGATAAAACAATTATCTGCTCCTTTCCATAGACCAGCAGAAATGCACAGTACAGTTGTCCAAACCATCCTGCTTATGTACATAGATAAGTCTCTTTCCCCCACTCCTTTTCCTCTACTCAGTAACTCTCTTTTTTAATAAGTTCATTTCCTTTTCCCAGTAGCTGTTGTACCCTTTAGATACCATTTTTCTCTTTCAGGTTCTCACACTAAGGAGACAATGCAGTGTTTGCAAATGCAGATCTGATTCATTTCACTTAATAGAATATTCTGTAGTTGCTTCCATATACTGACGAAAGACTCAAATTTATCCTGTTTTATAGCTGAATAATACTCCATTGTGTAAAATACCATATCTTCTTTATCCATTCTTCAATTGATGGGCATCTGGGTTGTTTCCAAGATTTAGCTATGGCAAATTGCACTGCTATAAACATGGATGTACTATATTGTTGTGGTATGAGATTTTCAGTTCTTCTGGAAAAATTCCTGGGAAGGGAATAGCTTGGTTGAATGGGATCTCCAATCCTAGCTTTTTAAGGAGTCTCCACCCTGATTTCCATAGTGGTTGTACCAGTCTATACTCTCACCAAATGTGGAGAAGAGTTCCTTTTTCTCTACAGCTCCTCCAGCATTTGTTATTGGCTGATTTCTTGGTATTAGCCATTGAATTATATTATTTCAAATAGTACTGTTTTATTATTTTACAAGGTAAACCTAAGGTAATCTAATTATCCTTCGTTTTTTTACTTGCTAGTTTGAATACTTTTACAAAGAGAACCTTCCTCTCACAAACTATTGGGAGTGTCTTTATTATTAGTTGTTTCTCTTGATGAGGTCCATGTTGGTCCACTTTGACTGGAGAAATGCATTTAAGTTTGTGTTTGTGTCTTCTGATATGTCCTTATGCTTGAGGTTTTCTGAGAAAACAACATGATGCTAGCAACACTTACACATTTCCAGTAGCAAGCCTGGAGTCAGCCGTTTCTCCAGGGAGTTCTGTCAGGGCACCAGCAGGTAACCTGGTTAGCCATTATTTCTACTATCCTATATTTATACCATTCTAATGTAAATTCATTGTTACACGGTTTAACTTCTATTTCTCAAATCATGTCTCCTTTAAGCTATGCCAAAAATCTCAACTTTACAAAAGCAATTAATTTAATATAAAACAGATCCATACAGCAGTGTCAACAAAGTAACACCAAAACTATCATCAATAATATACTTCTGAAAATTTTTGAGTTTCCTTTTTCTATACTACTTTTTATTGTATTTAACATGCTTTACAATAAATAGTTCCTTTCTGTGTTACTGTTACATAAAATGTACTTTAGATACAGTTGTTTGAATACTTCAGTGTTTATGATTACACTTTTAGCTTGGTTCTTTTTTTTTTGTTTTGCTGACTCAGCCCACCCTGAGTGTGGGGCTGGGATAGCATGTGGTGTTGGGGATCAAACCATGGTCTCCTGCACCTGCCTAAGCTTGCCTAAGTAGGTGCTTTAAGCCACTGAGCTATCTTGCTGGCCCTTAATTTTGACTTTTTTTGTAATTATATAAACTATTTGCATTGTTCCAAAGTTAAATGTAGAAAACAGGTATATTTTTTAAAAATCTCATTTTTCTCAGCATTTTAACTTGATACCTTTATCTCCTATAAATACATTTCTAATTTTAAAGTTTAGGTCTTTGGCCAATAGAAGCATGTATTTTTATATTCTTATGTCTCTTAATTAGCATGCTTCTAGCCACTTGGCATTTATCCATCATAACAGTACATCTATTTCATTCCCTCTTAAGTACTATAGAACTTTTCATTCCTTCGATGTATTAGTTTATTAATATTTAACCAATGCTGATGTTGATATTTAGATGACTTCTGGATTTTGTTAGCAGTAGTGATGCATGAACACTTGCACACATAGAGTATGTTTTCGGTGTGCACTATCAGGAGTTTGGGTCACTGTGGTAATGTGCAGGTAGTGCCATAAAGTGAACAGCAGTGACTTAGCCTACAGATGACATAGTGTATTATTAAACATTACAGTTACTTTCAATGAGAAAAAACAACATGGAATGCAACATGATTGTTTTTAAAGGAAATGAGCTATAACCAACTAAAAAGAATTAATATCTATGCTTGAATACTTGTAGTATAGAAGTACAGTTGTTTCATTCAATTTAGAACTTTCTGTGTCTTTTTTAATGCAGTCTTGTAGTTTTACAGAGACCATGTACTTAAAGTAGACCAGGCATTGAATTGCAGCTGTGGCCCTGAATTATAGTACAGTTAAGTAGTGACATTTTAGGAGAGTATCGCTCAGTAAAGCTGTAATCCTGGTAGGACAGAAGAGGTTCAGACTTCTTAGGGATAAGTTTATAAATGCATTATAACTAAGAAAGACAAGATTTGTCTTCTTCTACAGTGATCAAAGGCTGGGATTGCTCCTTTCCTCTCTGGAGTATTTGCAGACCTATAAGTTTTGTGTCCTCTTTGTCCATATAATTTATACAGTATTGCATTTATGGGAATTTATTGTTACTGATGTGACCCTTTAAAGATAAATTTAAAGATAATTTAGTACACTTAATTACTAGGAGCAGGGAATGATAGGTGTTGCTAGTTAGTACTTTATCTTCCACTAATGTAGAAGATAACTGTATCAAGGTTTGAATTTTATTAAATTTAATCTAGGTAGGACTTTTAATAGGTTCCCTGCTCTCAAATCCTGAGGTTCTGATTAAAATTACAGGGCTTTGAGTAAAGTTGTCATCTGTCTTGTAGGTACTGTCTGAAATAACAATTTTGCCTGAAACCTTTTCTGTTATTTAGGTCAGATGATATAATTTTATGTATGATAAAGAAGAAAAAAAAATGGCTTTCTTCATAGTTTCAAAAATAAAGCTTAAACTTTTTAAATTTCAGATCAACAGCAAAAGGAAAGAATCAGCATGGGAAATGACAAAAAGTTTGTATGATGCATGGTCAGGATGGCTTGTAGTAACACTAACAGGACTGGCATCAGGTAAAGAAAAATTTTAAAGCAAGTTTTTAATTTTTTTTTATATAGTTCTGCCCTTCCTTTACTTTTTTCCCAGGTGGTTGGACCTAAAAAAAAAAAGTTTCTTTCCCTCAAAAGATGTTAAATAAAAGGCAAGGACCAGACTTCTGAGTCTCATGTTTCTGAGTCTCTGGCATGTTAAGTATGTGACCAGCTTGGTCGACCTTTTGGGGCCAGTTGTCATATCTAAAATAAGCGACTTGGGACAAGATAATAAAGCAGCTTTTAGTTAATAGCTGATACTTACTGAGTGCTTCCTATGTGTCAGGCAGTGTTCTAAAGACCTTATGTATGTTTCGACTGCATACCAACTCTAAAGGCAAGACACTATCCTTAAAAACCTGTGTACAGATGAGGGGACCAAAGCATGAGAGAAGTAGTTGGTTGAGGACATACAGCCCAGAAATGGCTCAGTCAGGCTGTGAACTCCAGTTGTCCAGCTCTGACTGCACCTTTAATTGCTGTGCTGTATATCATTGCCCCAAAATTTATTTGTGTGACATTTTAAAAAATAACAATTGTGGATCTGGAAGCAAATATTGTCTATTTTAATCACTTTCAATTTCCATCATGGAAATTGTTTCCAAAAAACACATAAAATAAAAATTTTGTGGAGAACAGAGAGAAATATTGATAAGTTGACCTAATTGTATGGCCTCTGTATGTGTGACCCATTGATCTTTTTTTTAATAAGTATTGCCTAGAGTTGACCAAAAACTTGTGTATTTTTGGTGTTCTTTTGATAAAATAATCTTGAAGCACGTAATTTTCCATTATTTAAGAAAACCATTTTCATGAGTGAGAATTTTGCTAATTATAATGGATGTTGAATTTGAATGAGATTGCTATCATTTAGCTGTTAATTTTTAGATTGAAGTATGCGAGTTAAAAAATCCTTACTTTAGGACTGGGAAGATAGCTCAGTGGCATAAGTGCCTGTCTGGCAAGTGTAAGGTCTGGAGTTTGATTCCCAGTACCACAAAAAAATACACAGTTTTTTTTTTTTTTAATGGAACCAGAGATTGAACTCAGGCCCTTGCGCTTGCTAGGGAAGCACTTATTCCACTGAGCCATCTCCCTGGCCCAATAGTCAGATTTTTAAACTTCCAGCCAAGTAGACACAGTTTGAAGGTGTTTCAGTATCTTTTAAACCTTTTTTAAGGATAAAAAAAATAGACTTAATTAGTTTGAATGATGTGATTGAGTTTTAGTTTAAACAAAGAATAGGAATTTAAAAGAATAACCATTTTCTTAAAAAAGTAATCTACATATATTTATAAGCAAAATTTTTAAATGTTGATGTCATTTAATAGTCCCTAAGTGAGCCTGTCTGCCATTGATCTCTTAACTAGATAGTTTACAGCTTCCAGAAAATGGACTTTTTTTTAAAAAAAAAAAAACCATCTCCAACATTTTATAGGAGCATTGGCTGGATTAATAGATATTGCTGCTGATTGGATGACTGACTTAAAAGAAGGCATTTGCCTTAGTGCATTGTGGTATAACCATGAACAGTGTTGTTGGAGATCTAATGAAACAACATTTGAAGAGAGAGATAAATGTCCACAGTGGAAAACATGGGCAGAATTAATTATAGGTCAAGCTGAGGTAAGTCTTGCTCAAAATGAATTATCACTGGTACAGAAAAATGTCTCCCGCCCAGTTAGTTATAGAATGTATATGAGTTATCTAGGTTAGGAAAAAATTTATTATGAGATATGGTATAAAAAAAAGTGATAGCCATTACAGTTGTATTTATAAAGTTAATAGAACATTATTAAAGCAGTTTAACATCATGGTGGCACACTTCTATAATCTCAGCACTCGGAGGCAGATGCAGGAGGAATGCAAGTCTTAGCCCAGCCTTTGGAGACTTAGTGAGATTCTGTTTTAAAGAATTTTATTTATTTACTCACTTTTGAGACAGTGTCTTACTATATAGCACAGGCTGATCTTGAACTCACAGCTGTCCTGCCTCAGCCTCCAGAGTGCTGGAATTACAGGTATGTGCCACCACACCTGTCTAAAATAAAATACTTTTAAAAGGGCTGAGGTTGTAGCTCAGTGGAAATGCCTTGGGTTTATTTGTCAGTACTGTAAAAAAGGAAAAATGTTTAACATATTACATGATGAAGATTAGAAAATATGAAGTATGAAAGTAAAACCTTAAAAATTCAGTAAACTAAGCCTAAGTTTCTTCTTACCTTGAAGAAATTGAGATTTTTATAACACTTAAAAGATGTTCTGTTATGAAGAACATCCTAAGATTAGCATCTATCTATTCAACATGGATATATGTAATTTTTTCTTTATAGCTGAACTTTTGAGCTAAAAGGAAGATATTTTCTAGTGAAATGTGAATTATGCTGACTTGCACCTGATTTGACTGAAAATAATTTACTTCTCTTCAGAAGAATTGCAGCAGAATTAAATTTGAGTTTTCTATCTAATTATGTCTGTGCCAGCTGTTTCCAGAAATTTTTTTTTAAATGACATTAATGAATCTTGGTGACAAGACTTTAGGAATCACTTAGAAGCTAAGAAGAACATTTGAGCCCAAGAGTTAATGCTAGCCTGGACAAAATAGCCAGACTTTATCTGAAAAACCAAAAACAAAATGTGTTATTTTTAACCTAAGTGGTTACAACTGGACTGTAAATTAAGTTCACCTTCTGGAACTGTTTTTGCTTTTTAGGGTCCTGGTTCTTACATCATGAATTATATAATGTATATCTTCTGGGCCTTGAGTTTTGCCTTCCTTGCAGTTTCTCTGGTAAAGGTTTTTGCCCCATATGCTTGTGGCTCTGGTATTCCAGAGGTAAGTCTTGTATCGTTAAAGGGTAGTTGTTACGGTGCTCTGTGCTTAGAGGAAAGGACACTTTTTGGAAAGTAATTTATTTTGTGATATGAAAAAAAAAATCTCGGAAGTATAAGCTGAATGTCGTTTTTTCTCATAATCATACCATTTACTAGGATTTTTTTTCTCCCTACAACTGATTTAGCATGTCATTAGGCGGATTATCAGAAAGCTTAGTTAAAGAACCTGGAAAATATGTTGTGGCTTTAAGTTCTTTGATGTTTTACTGTACAACCCTCAATATTTGCTTGCTTTTATATTTATTCATTTTTCTTAGTACATATTTGTAGTACATACTGTTTACATTTCTTGTGTGGAGTTGATAGATGTACACAACACATTTTTTTAATCCCTTTTTTCTCCCTTCCTTATTCCTTTTCTCTATCTCTTGAACCCTTCACATTTGAGAAAAATCTTTGTACTATTTTTATTGTGTTCCTTACTTATGCTTTGGGTTTTTCATAAGAGAAACCATGTGATATACAAGCTTATGTGACCCTGATATTAGCATATTAATTCTCTCTTTATAACTATTTTTTGATTAGAGATTCATTAGTAAACATATTCTAAAAGTGGTAGACTAAGAAAAATGCTGGATCACAAAAGGTCAATAAAACAAACTTTCAGGTTTTATTATTCATCAACAGCAATTTAAAGGAATATTAGACTTGAACCCATTTCTTTGTCGTTTGTATTTTTCTGTATCAGGGTTTTCCTAAAGAATTTCTTTATTAACTACATTATAGTAATTTTAAAACCATACTATTTGAGAATTCTTTAGTAAGGAACAGTCATGAACTTGTTGTGTGCCATTGTTATTAATGTTTCTTAATGTGAACATAGATGTTCCATATACAGTATAGTTCTCTGAGAAGGCATAATGTTTTCATTTTTTGACTGTGTCTAAAATGAATCTAAATGTGTTATGCATATTTCTACAGTGGGAATATTCAAATTTGTCCTTTCTTAGCTGTATGATTTCTGTATAGTCCTTATAATTAAATCTGTATTTATTTTAACATGGCCTGTTATTTTTATTTGTTCATAAGATAATGTTACCTTTTGGATCGGGAAGATAGCACAGAAGAATAAACACTTGCCTGGCAAGTTCCTGAGTTCAATTCCCGGTACCACAAAAACAAACAAACAAACAAAGATAATGTTGCCTTTTGTTCTTGCTTGAGAATCAGAATAAGACACATATCTATTATATTTAGCATATTAAAATAATTTTTAAAACTTACTTGAAAAAAATCACTGTGAATTACTGTTCCACAATTTGCACGGTTATTTTGTGAGTTAAAACAAGAAAATATTTTAGATTAAATTCTCATTTCTTACAAGAAGATTAAACTTCCATAATCATTTCTTTTGTAGATTAAAACTATTTTGAGTGGATTCATCATCAGAGGTTACTTGGGAAAATGGACTTTAATGATTAAAACCATCACATTAGTACTTGCTGTGGCATCAGGTTTGAGTTTAGGAAAAGAAGGCCCCCTGGTACATGTTGCTTGTTGCTGTGGAAATATCTTTTCCTACCTCTTTCCAAAATATAGCACAAATGAAGCTAAAAAGAGGGAGGTAAGTATTTTTGTAGTTCATGTGATAGAAAAATATCTGTTACATAGACTTGATGACACTGAGGAATTTCATTATGTAAAGATTATATTTTACTCTCCTTTTTGGATAAAAATCTGTATTCAGATTGAAATTCTAAGATTAGTTTGTCTTTCCCTTTCCTGATTAATGTCTTTTCACAGTCCACCCACAGCTCCTATACAGGAGTTCAGACTACATAGGTAGATTAGTTCATGCTTGCTGGAATTCAGTTAAATTTCACAAGATCCATATTTGCTTTCACTTTGCCTTACACATATTCTCTTCTAAAGTGTTTTCTAAACATAGCATTGATTTTACTCTTTCTTCTCAGCATTAGTGTATTTCCAGGGATTGAAATTTAATTGTGGGTTTCCTCCTGGCTGTAATATCCAGTGCCAGTGGAACTGGAACACTACATGTAAAAAGCTTTCAAAGCACCTTAGGAAGTGCTGGAGGCCTTTAGGACTTCCTGAAGCTTAAATAAGGAAATTACAGAATATAAGAAGTCTTTATTTAGCTGTTTTAAGGCAGTTTCCTTTACTGCTTTTATGGGCCAGCGTGAGATCTAGTAGACTTTCAAACTGAGGGTTTAGTGAAAATATGGAGAAGCTGTTAATAGGCTTAATGTGTGTTAGGACATAGAATAAGTATTAATGGAGAAGCAGTTAGCTCTAAAATCTGAAGAAATGATGTATTTATAAGTAAATCAGTCTGTCTCCCCCCTCCTGGTTCCTGTCTCTCATGACTGCACAAGCGCAGATGAAGTTATCTGTGTGCACTATTTTCTCTTCTGTACAACATACTCATAAATTAGCATAAATGGTAGTTATTTTTGATTGAATAGTGAATGTGTAAATGAGCTTTCAATTAAAGTAGAAGAGAAAGAAATATTTTCAGAAGAAATTAATATTTCCCCTTTGGGGAAAGAGGACATGTAAGTTAAATTTAGAAAAGACATTTGGAAAAAATAAAATTCATACGTATTTTTATTGCAGATATTTGAGTTTTTAAGAAAATAGGAAATAATCCACATCTGCTTTCTAGGTGCTGTCAGCTGCCTCTGCTGCAGGTGTTTCTGTGGCTTTTGGGGCACCGATTGGAGGAGTTCTCTTTAGCCTGGAGGAGGTAGGTGTAGAAGTGCAGCAATTAGGATTATACGGAATTACCATGACAAAGAGATTTTGGTATATGTTTAAGTTTTATGACTGATTTCATAGGTGCAGAGTCTTTAAGTTCCAAATTTGCTTTTAGAAAATTTTGACTGTTCTTATATAAAAAGTAATATACATGTACATGTTATTTTTTCATTGTTAGTATATAAATTTGATGATTAAAGTTGAACTTTTAGAGCCGGGCGGGGTGGCGCAGGCCTGTAATCCCAGCACTCGGGAGGTTGAGGCAGGATTGTTGTGAGTTCGAGACCAGCCTGAGCTACAAAGTGAGCTTAAGGCCAGCCTGAACTGCATAGGGAGACCCTGTCTCAAAAAGACAAAAAAAAAAAAAAATAAAGTTGAACTTTCTTTAAATATTTAAAAGTAAGAAGATGTGAATCTGACTTGATAGACGTTTAAAGCAGTCTATTCCTGTTTGCTAAATTATAGTCTGTATTTTACAGTTTTAAATTAACGTTTAAATTGGCTTTTAAGATTTTTCTTGTGCTTAAACAGTTATTGATGTTTACGGTAATAATTTGTGGAATATTTTGATTTTTTTTGCTTGTTTGCTTTTTGTGTTTTAGGGAAGGGTCTATATGGTGTTCAGGGCCTCACTACTAGATCAGACTCATAGTGATCCATCTGTTCACAGCCTTCCCAGAACTGGGATTACAGGCGCGCCTCCCCATGCCTAGTCTCAGTTGTCCTCTCAGTGTGCCCCGGGGGTGGGGTTGGCACAGCAGGCCCAGGAATTGAACCCCTGGCCCTGCATCTGCTTGCAGGCACTTTAATCCACTGAGCTATTTGGCCGGTGTGTGATTTTGTTTTATTGTTGGCACCTAAATTTTTTTGTATTTTTACACAAAAATATGACTGGGGATCAAGGAGAAAGCTCAGTAGAATAAGTGCTTTCCTGGCAAGTGCAAGGACCTGAGTTCCATCCCCGGTTCTGCAGAAAGGGAAAAAAAACATATATATGTGTGTGTGTGTGTGTGTGTGTGTGTGTGTGTGTATACACACACATGTATATGTATGTACATGTATATATGCATATGTATATATGTGTATATGTGTATATGTATATGACTGGGAATGCTTTTAAATTTACTTTTAGTCTTCTAGTTTGTGGAGTTTTTTTTTTAGTGTAGAAGAGGCAAATCTTTATGCGTTAACATGTGTTGTAGATTAAACATTTATTTTTAATTTGAGTGAAATTTGGGATGTGAAACTACTTTTGAAAATAAAACAGTGTGGGGCAAGGGAGATGGACAAGTGGAATAAGCACTTCCCTGGCAAGCTCAAAGGCCTGAGTTCAATTCCCAGTTCCCACCAAAAAAAAAAAAAAAAGAAAAGACAGCAAGATCAGGGCTGTAACTAAGTGGCACAGCACCTGCCTGACAAGCTCAAGGTCCTGAGTTTGATTACCAGTACAAAAAGAGAAAAGAACAATGTTAAGTATTCTAAATAATTAGAAATTTATTACAAGTTAATGTGAGTTTATAATGATGTGGTTGTTAAGATAATAGGATATCATCTTTTATTAGAGTAAAATATATAACTTCTAACTAAAGCAGAATTTAGAGCTAGCCTGAGTAAAGTGTAAAGATTTACTTAGCATTCAAGTTATATCAGAAACACCTTATAAGACGATAGCATTTATTTTCGTTTTTCTCTTTTTTAGGTTAGCTATTATTTTCCTCTAAAAACTTTATGGAGATCATTTTTTGCTGCTTTAGTGGCTGCTTTTGTTTTGAGATCCATCAATCCATTTGGGAACAGCCGTCTGGTCCTTTTTTATGTGGAGTATCATACACCATGGTACCTTTTTGAACTGTTTCCTTTTATTCTCCTTGGGGTATTTGGAGGACTTTGGGGAGCATTTTTTATTAGGGCAAACATTGCCTGGTGTCGTCGACGCAAATCCACCAAATTTGGAAAGTATCCTGTTCTTGAAGTCATTATTGTTGCAGCCATTACTGCTGTGGTAGCCTTCCCTAATCCATATACTCGGCTCAACACCAGTGAACTGATTAAAGAGCTTTTTACAGACTGTGGTCCCCTGGAATCCTCTTCTCTTTGTGACTACAGAAATGACATGAATGCGAGTAAAATTGTTGATGATATTCCTGATCGTCCAGCGGGCGTTGGAGTATATTCAGCTATATGGCAGTTATGCTTAGCACTCATATTTAAAATCATAATGACAGTGTTCACTTTTGGCATCAAGGTAAGTTTTGCTGATATCACATGGTGATAGTAATCATGGCATATTCAAAATTTGTATGTGGAATAACAAATGAAATTCCTATTTAAAGGTAACTTTAATAAATTAAAGCTAAAAGAGCACTCATATTTTGAGTTTAGATACTTGTTACTGTGTAACAAATTACCCCAAAACTTGGCAGCATAAGATGGCTACTTTATTTCTCATACTGGATTAATCCTTTGGGAAGAGCTTAGTTGCACATATTTGCTTATGGTTTCTATCTTAATGACTTTGTTGCTGGGAGAAAAATAAGACTATTTTTCTAACATCCACAACTTAAAGGAGGACAAGTTTATTTTTGATCCCAGTGGTACAGGTTTCAGTCTAGTTACTGTGCCCCAAGGCAAGGTGGGATGGCACAGGAGCAACAGTTCATTGCAGGGCAGGCTGGAGGCAGAGGGCTCAAGGGAGTGGGAAGGCTCTCTACTTGCAGGCTGTTCTCCTGGTGACCCAGTTCTTCCCATTAGGCCTCAGCTCCCAGTGTCACACTGAGCTGAAAACCCATCAGTGGAGTAGTCCAGTTTCACACGCCTATGATTCAGTCTCCTCCAAGGAGCCCACCCTGTGAGCACAGGAGGCTTGGGGGTGCCTCTAGACGTAAGCCTGTCTCTTAGGTATTGTCAGACATGGCTAGGCCTGGTCATCTGAAAGACTTTTTCATTCATATTTTCAGCACCAGGGCTAAGAAGATTCAGACAGTTGAAGCCAAACTTTTGGGTTCCTGGGATGCTTCTTGTCCTCTGTCTGTTTTTTCCCAGCAAAGTAGCCTCAGAGCTGTTGGATTTCATATGTAGTAGCATAAGGTTCCAAAAGCAAATGTCCCAGAAGGGATGTTGCAAACTAGCTGAAGTCACAGAGCATGATGGATTTCTTTTGTTCACAGGGGCAGTAACACAGACCCACCTAGGTTTAGGTAGAGGGACATAGACACATATACTTAGAGGAGTGTCAGAGAATTAGAGTATCAGAGAATTCATTTTTTTTTTTTTTAAATCTTTTTCTTTTCTTTTTGCAGAACCGGGATTGAACTCAGACCCTTGTGCTTGCCAGGAAAGTGCTTATTCTACTGAGCCATCTCCCTGGCCCCTCTTTTTTTTTTTTTAAAAACAGGGTTTCATTATGCAATATTCATGGAGATCCTCTTGCCTCAGCCTCCCGGGTGCTGAATCATGATTATTTTAAAACCACTTCTGTTAGTTTTCCATTGTTGCTGTGACAAATTTCTATATACTCTGTGCCCTAAAACCACATGTATTCAGCTTTAAAGTTCTGAAATCACTAGGTCTCTTTGGGCAACAGTCAAGGTATTCACTGGCATTCTGGAGGCTATAGGAGAGTCTGGTTTTTGCTACTTTAGTTTCTAGAAGCTGCCTGCATTTCTTGGCACAAGTCTTTGAGTCTTCAAAGCCAAAAGTGGCTGATCAGGTTTTCCTTATCACTATGATCCTAATTCTTTTATAGTCCCTCTTGCATAAAATAACAAAATGCCACAAAACAAGCCTGGTGGTTACTTTTGGCTTACTCATATAAGAATATTATCATATTTTAAGGTCAGTTGATAAATATCCTTGACTTTACTTCCTCTTTGCCATGTAACTTAATATATTCATAGGTTCTGGGAATTAGGATAAATAGGTATCTTTAGGGAACTTGCCTGCCATTCCACTATGTGGTTTTAGCTTTGAAGGACACACATTACAAGAGGTGCCTTTTTGTGAAGGATTTAAGGTCTTTTGCCCTGAGCTGTTGCTTTTCTTAGACTTAAAAAGCAAGAATAATGTTCATTGATCAGTGATTTGTCAGAAACTCTAACATCCCTTAGGTAACTGTCAGTGATACATACATGGAAGCATATGTCAGCATTACTTGTTCTTTATATTATAATGTATATAGTTCTATAGAAAAGCAAGTTGAAGAAGGTCTTAAAGCTGCACTAAGTTGTTCTTTTGTTCAGTCCCAACTTTCTCATTAACAGAAATGAGTGTAATACTGAGGTAATGACAGTTGAATAACACTAACAATATGGCAAGAGGCAGTTGCCAGCACTTTATGAAATCCCAGGCTCTGGCTGAAAATCATCATTGTTAAGAGATTGTGCTTTCCTCATATAGTATCCCCTTAAAAGCCCCAATCTATTTGAAATTGTCATCAGTTTGTGCTTTGCTTGTGCTTTTTTTTAAGTAGTCTTAAATAATTTTGGCTGAACCATTTACTATTCCTGTTTAAATTCAAAGCAATAAATATTTTTCTCTTTCAAGTTGATTTGTATATATATTCCACTCAGATATTGGAGAACTCTGATTAGGATTGCCTACCTTACATTATACCACCTAGGAATAGCATCTGATCTGTCATTTGTTAATGTGTTGGCAGACATAATCTTAGGTTTAAGTATAGCGCATTAAGCTGAATTAATTTTATGAAAGTTACTTCATAACTTTTTATCATTTCTATCCTTTTTATCATTTCTAATGAAAGTTGTTTTCTTGTCTTAAGTATCTGAAATGAATGAAAGAGAAGTCATCATTGAAGGATTTTTTTCTTTGTCTTAAAAAATATGGTTTGTTGTTTAGTAACTGAAATTGATAGAATTACTAACGTACTATTAATAAGATTTTGTTGTGTTTGTACTAGGTTTTGCTATACATATAAAATATGAAAAGAATCAAAAGTGTTAGACTCATAGACTGGAGATTTTGAACATGAAATTAGGGGATCTCTGCCTAAGAGTTTGATTATTGTTATAGGTTCCCTCAGGCTTGTTCATCCCCAGCATGGCCATTGGAGCGATTGCAGGAAGGATTGTGGGGATTGCAGTGGAACAACTTGCCTATTATCACCATGACTGGTTTATCTTTAAGGAGTGGTGCGAGGTTGGGGCTGATTGCATTACACCCGGCCTTTACGCCATGGTTGGTGCTGCTGCGTGCTTAGGTAACATCATTCTGTCTGCTTGTGTATAGATATTCATAAGTCTGAGAGAAAAATAGCCAGTAATACTATGCTTGTATTTAATTTGTGGGTGAGTTGCTAGGAGAAGGAGGGTGTAGGATGGAAAGAGGGAATACATCAACAGGAAAAAAGAGCAGTGCTCTATATTTTACTGCATATACTGGTTTTCATTTTACTTATTGTACAAATGTAATAGTGAGCATAGTTTTAATATTACGTAATTACTTCATGACAGAGACTGTCACAGTGCAACAGAAGCTTAATTTGAATCTTTTCCAAAGAGATCATTTTTTCCTTCATTGTTGAGAATTTTGGCTTATCTATAACAATTAAGATTATAAAGTTCTATAGTTAGTATTATAACAAAGCTTTGCAATGGTGTTTTGAGCTCTGCATTAATTTACTGTTAGCCATAGAAAAAGATTTATTTATCAGTGCTCTACTACTTAAGATGTATTTGTAGCAAAGAAATGGTGACTTCAGTGTCATGAAAAGTAAAATATCTGCTTATGCACTTGAGTTTATCATCTTCTTTGGCCCAGAAAATAGTTATTTCATTTTATATTTAAAATATCAGCTATACTTTTGTTATAATATTTAATTATGTTTGATGTTTTGACATTATTTCAATACAGTGAGTCAAAATGATACAATTATTAATCGTCAGAAGTATAACAAAATTTAATTTATAACAAAGTGTAGGGCAGAATCATTTTCATTAAGTATTTTGTTCTATTTTCTTTTTTTTTTATTTTTTTATTTTGTTTTTGGTGGAACCAGTGATTGAATTCAGGCCCTTGCGCTTGCCAGAGAAGCACTTTTTCCACTGAGCCATCTCCCCAGCCCTCCATTTTCTTTTTAGCACTATGCTAGGTACAGTGAGTGCTTCAAAAAAATATAAAACATGGGCCTTACCTCAAGTCAGGTTTGGAGAGAGAGGACTAACACTGAGAAAATAATACTGAGCAATGTATAGTAACTACACATGGTGCCCAAGAGGCTGCTGTAGGAATCTAGACAAAATCTGAACTATTGGGCCAGTGATATGGCTCAGTAGTACAGCACCTGCCTGACAGGCTCAAGGTCCTGAGTTCAATTCCAGGTTTAAAAAACAAAAAGTTGGGGCCGGGGAGATGGCTCAGTACAATAAGCGCTTCCCTGGCAGGCGCGAGGGCCTGAGTTCAATTCTCGGTTCCGCAAAAAATTAAAAATAAAAAACAAAAAGTTGAAGTAGTTCAAGAATGGTAGAACATGAGCTTTACTTTTATACTTTTAAAGTCACATATTCTGATCCTTTTATTGGCCATCAAAATCATCTGCATTCTTCTAAAGCTTGAGGCAAGTTTTATCTTTAATATAGACTCTTTTAAAGGAACTGATGCTAATCAGCAATTGTCCTATCAACTCACAGTTCTTTCATTAAGGCTTGTTTTGTTTTGGCTTGAATTATGGACATATTTATGACAGCATCAAGATCTCCCACCTGGAATCTTCTCTTTAGGGTCATTGGTTCCCAGTTCTTAATACCGTCTCTAACATTAAAGAGTTCAAGTCATATTTGTTCCTGTGCTGTAGCACTCAGCAAACAGATCTGTGGGGCATTCCAGCACATAAGGTATTAAAGACTTACCAAATCCTTAATACTTTTAGTACTTTTCTTGCAGTTCCTTTATAAGGACCAAATCAGAAGTCTTGTGAAGAAAGCAAATCTACAGTTACTGTATGGGGTACTTCTGGGGATAGACTTCAGCCTGAGTTTTACTTTGAGAGATTAGTAGATTTTAGAGAAAAGAGGCCCTTATTGAAGATTATATTGTGAAGAGAAGGGAATTGGGAGTGCAAATAGCTTAATATTCATGGGCCTTTGAAGAACTGATTATATTAAGTACAGAGTACATTTTGGGAGACAAAGTTGAAGTAATTAAGTAGATTATAAAAAGAGAAAGAACCAACTTTATTCAGGATTAATTTATATTTGGAATTGGTCAGATTTTTGGCAGAATCCAGGCTTTACTTTTTTTTTTTTTTTTTAGCTTGATGACTTTGAGAAAGTTCTTTTCCATTTTTGGTTTTTTATTTTCTCATCTATGAAATGGAAATAACTATCATGATTATTTTGAGAATTATATGAGATAAAATTAGCATAGTGCTTAGTAAAATAAGTGCTTAAATTTTAAAAATACTTTAAAGGTCTTTGTAAACTGGGACATGCCTGGCATAGAATGGATGTATAACATATAGTTGGTTCTCTCTAATCTTCTAATTTAATATTAAGAAAATAGAAAGGAAGCCTAATATAAGCCTAATGCAGTACAAACTGGCAAGCCCTATTAAGTTTGTGAGCAGAGGAACAGCATGGTAAAAGTAGGACTTAGGAAAGATTAACCTGGAACGTGGCTCATAAAGTGGGCTAAAAGTAATGGTGTCTGGAGTCAAGGGTGTAAGATGAAAGGGCATTCAAATTCAGCCACAAGGTCTTCAGTGGACTAAGTTGTTAACTGCAGATCTGAGCAGAGGACCCATCTGCTGCTATTTTGCAGAGGAAATCAGGTAGGGCTAGCTGACAATGTAGACATTAGGACAGAGTAAAAGCGTGAGCCAAGAGTGGTCATGGAGATTGTTAGGGAGGATGTGGTGTGGAGTTGGGGTCAGGAAAGGTATCTTGGAATGAAGATATCTTTGAAGGAAAAAGTTCTGTTTTTAAAGTACATTGTATTTTCTGTGGCAGTATGTCACCCAAAGTCTTTTTATAGTTGAAAAGGAAGACAAACATAGCAATAAGATTGAGCATGAAAAATTTGAAATATGGGACAGAGGCAATAACAGATTTGTACTGGGGAAGCATAAGCTGAGAGTAATAATTTGTGTCAGTGAATATCTGAATTTTCTCAAAAGGGGGAAGGAGTTCCTTAACACTATTAATGTAAATCAGAGGGCATCAAATGTTCTACTCATTATGGAAAGATGTAGAGGAGAGGATTTTATTTAAATATTCTAGTTATATATATTTAATTTGTAAACTGTCACAAATTAGACATGATATGTGCCATTATAGTTTTTTAAGAATTAATAACAAATTTTTATCTGAATTTGTCTTTCTTACAAGGATAAGCCACACTGGCAACATTGTTTTAGTTGGTCAGCTGTGATTTTGTAAAACAAAAGATAATCATATTTTGAAATAGTAGATGAATAGCCTGTGATATAAAACAAAGAACTTTGGTATTTCTCTAGGTCTTGTTAGATGTAGCAATTACTGTCCTAAGAAAGTAGTAGTTTTTGATAATTAATTTCATTAAGTTCTGTCTACAGTTTCACATTCATTGCTTAGCATTAGAGTGTTATAGCCAATATCCAATCCTTCTTGACCAGCAGTGCCTATTTTTTTCAGGTGGTGTGACAAGGATGACTGTTTCCCTGGTGGTTATTGTTTTTGAGCTTACTGGAGGCTTGGAATACATTGTTCCTCTTATGGCTGCAGTAATGACCAGTAAATGGGTAGGAGATGCCTTTGGCAGAGAAGGCATCTATGAAGCACACATCCGTTTAAATGGATACCCTTTCTTGGATGCGAAAGAAGAATTCACTCATACTACCCTGGCTGCTGATGTCATGAGACCTCGAAGGAATGATCCTCCATTAGCTGTCTTGACCCAGGACAATATGACTGTGGATGACATCGAGAACATGATTAATGAAACCAGCTACAATGGCTTTCCTGTTATAATGTCAAAAGAATCTCAGAGATTAGTGGGATTTGCCCTCAGAAGAGACTTGACAATTGCAATAGGTATCCTTTTTAAAAACACACACACAAATATATTTTTGGAAGAAAGCAATAAAGTTTAATTGGCTAGGTTTTCAGGCAGAAGGAGTGTTAACTTATGTCCTTTAAAGTCTTGCATTGTCTGAGAAATGAATTTATGTCTCAGTGTATTATTTTTCTGCTAGATATAATTTTTCATTTCAATTTAAATGATGATATCAGTGAGAAGGCCAGTAAAATTTAATCATTTTTAATACAAACTGAATCTTCTCTCAACACTCAGTGGTGTTAAGAGGTTAGATTCCTGAGGGCATGCCTTTTTATTCCCCAGTTTTTTGTATAGGACTCTGAGCTGGAAAGCCAGATGTTTGGCTCTTTCCCAAAGGTCATTCTTGTGAGCTTGACATCTCGCTGTAGCTCGCCTCTACGGTCATTACTGGAGGACTGAAACAGAATTCTTGTGCCATATGAGGAAGGAAGGTAGTGTAGGAGGTGGAAGTTTTTCAAGTCAATTGGAAGCTCAGTTTGCAGTAGAGGAATACAGAAAGGATAAAAAAGATTCTGAGAGGAATGTCTTAATCAGCTTAGGAAGAGCCTACAGAATAGGAAGAATATTCAAAGATTAGTGATCCTGTCATTCCAAAGGTTTTGCTTGGTTAATAGAGTATTGCTTGCTAGAGAAGACAGAGTGTGTTATCAGACTTGGATGTATTCAGCTTCTGAGCCATTATTGCCAGTCTACTCAGGAAAGAACGTAAGTCCCATTCTTTAGGTTTTATAACCAGCCAAGGAGAAAGAAAAAGAGTTTTTGAATTTATGTAGAAATTTAGATGAGTTTATAAAAGATACAGAAGAAGGT
The DNA here is from genome assembly GCA_004027165.1 of Ctenomys sociabilis. Lineage (NCBI taxonomy): Eukaryota > Metazoa > Chordata > Mammalia > Rodentia > Ctenomyidae > Ctenomys > Ctenomys sociabilis. The sequence goes on from PVKA01002064.1 coordinate 88,546, forward strand.
GCAAAAATTAAGAATAATCCATATTCCCATTGACAATAGATGCATTTTTTGAAGTTTTGTCTCTGTCTTGAGAGAGAATATTGGGATTGGAGATGAGCTAGTGCTGGTTTAAGAGAGTAAGTGATGCTTTATATGTGACATCAGGGTGCGCCATTGGAAATGTTAGTCCTGTCGTGACATGCCTGACTGTGTTGTTTTGAGAGAGTCTCAAAGTGTAATCCAGGCTGACTTCAGATTTGTAATACTCATGTCTCAGGCTCAGAATTGTTGGTATTATAGGATGTGAGAACACCTGGCTCATCAGGACTTCTTGAGCACACCTTAAATATTTACCAACATATATCTTTGTAAAGTTTTAAACTTTTCATGGGAAAAACATCTGTATACTAGATTTTGTATATATGTACATACACACACATACACACACACACACACATAGTGAAATTGCATTCTTAATGCATAGAATATCTATGTATATAGGGTTATACCTTATTGAAGTGCAAAAAGGATTCCCATGCTGTGTTATAAAATGAAATCTTTGTAATGCCAAATTCAATATATTCTCTTTTTTGAAGTAAAAAGAATTTCATAGAATACAAAACTCAAATTCAGATTATTTAGGTTGTAAAAATAGTACAGGGACTTTTTTTTTGTTTGACAACTATCAAAAAATGAAACTTATTTTTCCTGCCTTAAAAGCCTGTGAATAAGTGGCATAAAATCCTTAAGCCAAGTATGGGAGTTTACATCTCTAATCCCAGCTGCTTGGGAGGTAGGAGAATCCCAAATGGGAGGCTGGTGTGGGCAACATGGCAAGACCCTGTCTCTTAAATAAAAATCTAAAAAGGGGTTGGTATATAATTTAGTACTTTCTGGGTTCAGTCCCGCTCTTGTAATTACTCAGTCTAGTACTCAGCAAATATATTCAGTGTTGTGATGTTTGTTAAACCTACATTGTGTACATACTCATTTGAAACTTGTATTTGACAAAAATTGTATTAATATGTTTTTAGGTTTGCATATGTTGTGTTTAAATCAAGCTATATTTATCACCTCGTATACTTTGTGGTGAGAACACTTTAATATCAGGAATTTTCCAATAACATAAAAAGTAAAATTCTTAAAATGGCAAATTTACGGCCTGATGTTCACTTCTGGTATCCTCTGTACCAAGGGAATATTCCACTATGTAGGCTAATGTTTTTTTCTAATGTTAAATATTAGGGGCTGGTGATGAACAATGCCCAGTGTTGTAATACATGTGTTCAGTAGTCACAAGGCACTGGGCTCACCTCCCAGCACCACACCAGTCAGTAAATACACAAATAAGGAAACATTTTCTTATTAAGTGTTTAAAGAATCAGTATTTTTTCAGTATCACAATGTTTATCTTGTGTTAATGATTGATACTTGAGGTTGATCTTAACTGAAAATTTCTTTTTGGTATCACTTTGTATCTTTTTTACTTTGTTTCTTTTGATAAGTTATTATAGCTAGTTCTTTTTCATACTTTTTTTGACTTTCATCCTGAGGTTACAAGTGATTCATACACCCCATTATAGTTTATTAAGAGTATGCTAAATTGGATTGCTATATATTTCTCATAACAATTTGGCTTGCATACATAAACTATAGACCTATAATCCTCCTACTCCACAATGTATACTCTCATGTCACACTTTACATCATTTTAATTTTTTGTATTAATGTTAAGGGTATTTGTGATTAGTATTTACACTCCATCATTTAGAGGCCTGAAATCTATCTGGAATCTGTTTCTACACCCATTCTTTCTTTCTGTTAGATTACTGCTTACTGGTGGTCAAGCATAGGTCAATGACATAAGTTCTTTTTTGTGGGCTAAAAGCAACTTGATGAACATGTTTTACAGATAATTTGTTGCTAATGGGTTTTCTTTTTTATACTAATAATGATCATGCATTTATATGGCCCAGTAGGTAAGTACTTATTCTTAAGACTAGTAACTTAGGATTTCATTTAGTGCCTGACTACTTGCATATGTCGCAGTACAGTTAAAACATTTCAGTATTTGCTTAAGAGCAGTAATACCTGCTTTTCAACCTAAGACTGATGCCTACTATTTTGGCTGAAATATTTTTGTAGCAAATTTTATGTTCATAATATTTTCACTATAACAATACCATAGTAGCAATGTGTTTTGATAAATACTTGAATAGAGACAAAAGCGAAACTCTTGTTTTATTCGCACATTCTGCCCCTTTTTGTGTTTCCTCCTCCTGTTTTCTGTACTTTTTCCCATCTTGTCATACTTCTGGTCTAGCTCTTTCAAAGTGGCAGTGGAGACAACTGGCAGGACAGAAGCACATGACAGAGCACATTACAGAGGAAGAAAAGGGACAGAAGACCCTTTACCAGTAAAACCACCTCAAGTCAGACTATCTACTGTGAGCATGGCTGTAGTGTTGCAGTGTAGCCTATGGGCAGTGCTCAAGGCCCATCTAGAAAATTATATGGTACTTCAGTACCAGAAAAGAAAGCCAGCTTGGGCCCAGGATAGCGTATACAGCAGAGTCAAATTAAGGACAAAAGTCTAGTTTCACCTCCAGTCCAAAATTAGTGATAACGTAAGTGGGGTCCGTTTGTTGATGGATTCCTGTCATAAATTATTCTCGTAAAATTTATAGATTTTAAAATTACATATTCCATGACATACGCTGCAGGATACTAACCAGCTTTTCTTCTGGATGGTTAACAACCTAAGATCACAAGTCAGAGTTGGAGAAATAGAAGAACCACAAGGCCAGCCAACATTTTGGCCCTAGCCTTTCAAGGTCAGTGAAGACTCAGGACATAGGAGAACCTGTACTGCAACATCATGAAACTTGGGTGAGCTCCAAATTTTCTGAACAAGGAGATTATGGAGCCACAGAGGAAAGACATTGAAGTTCTATAGTATGCCTAGGGAGAGTCACATGGAGAGAAAACTTTCTCTCAGGCTCTCACAGAGAGCAAACTGGTCAAGCATTGGCCATGACTCATCCACATGGATGACACAGACAAAGGATCTACAGAATAATGTACAGGACTACAAGATAAACCCTGAGAGGACTTCACTGACCACATAAGAAATATAAAGTTCATGTGTTGGTATATAAGTCTTGATCTGTCTAGGTCTTAACCATCCAGCAGAAAAGTATAAAAATGAAGTATACATCGTGGGGCCATAATATTAAGCTGAGCTGTAAATGGCTATGGGTGACAACTTTGAATAACTCACTATCATTGTAGAATGCTGGACTGTGTTGGATTGTGATGTCGAGTTCGAGCACCTAAGTTAGTTGAATGACAATGGAGTGCCCACCTTTGACAGGTGTAGACAAAGGAAGGGATGTAGAAAGAAAAAATCGTGTGTGTATAGACAGTACAGTTGGAATAGATAATGCTGTGCTTCTGCATAATTCTATGAGAGGCAAGATCTGCACTAATGGTGGTTGGACAGGATATTATGTCGGCTTCTAGTACTATGGTCATCCACTAGGAAAATAATTACTGAATTTTTTATATAATTCAGGTATAAAAAATAAGATAAGCAGCTACACTCTTAATTCACTGATAAGAGATATCTGCTAAAATAATATCTGTAAATATCATGTATGCACCTTGTACAATACCAAAACGTTATGAAAACAGTTTGCAATGTATTAATTTATCAAATCTGTATTGTTAAGGTGTCTTGAAACTGTCTGATTGACATTTGTAGTTCAATAAAATAAAAATAAATAAAAAATTAAGAATAATAAAAAAAATAAATGAAATAAAATTACATATTCCAAATAATGCTTTTATGTTTTCCTAGGTTAGAAAATAGTTTAGGTGCAGGAAAGAAAATGGATGAACTAAAATATGTACATAGAGATAATTGGTTATTGGTAGATTCTGACTCAGTTAAATATAAGTGCCACATGGCTTTTTCAGTTGATTCCCTTTTTGGTTAAGAAGACAGGAAAATGTGAAGGGGCCAAAAGTCATAGAATACATTTATTATTTTATTTTGAAATAAATAAGTTTCCTGTAAAAAAAAAAAATCATCTTGATTTAACATTTTTTGGTCTTTTCTTTTTTTCAGAAAGTGCCAGAAAAAAGCAAGAAGGTATTGTTGGGAGTTCTCGGGTGTGTTTTGCACAACACACCCCATCTCTTCCAGCAGAAAGTCCTCGGCCTCTGAAACTGCGGAGCATCCTTGACATGAGCCCTTTTACAGTGACAGACCACACCCCAATGGAGATTGTGGTGGACATCTTCCGAAAGCTGGGTCTGAGGCAGTGCCTTGTCACCCACAACGGGTAAGTGTTGCACCACAAAAGGCTGTTCACTGACTAGAATTCAGGATCCCTTTTTGGCAGAGAATGTGAATCAGTTCCCAAATAGGAGGTCTGGACTTAGTGTGGCTATGAATGTTTGAACAGTCCATTGAGTTCCACACTTACCAAAGATTGAGAAAGATGTCAAATTTGTGCTGTCTTCTAAAACATAAAGTAGCATTTTTCAATATTGCTGTACATCAGAGTTGGAAAAGAAGTGCTGAAAACCTGAATAGCGTGAGTGTATTTTGTTTCTGTATGGAGCACTGCAAAAACCCTGTTTTCTTTTTGTGTTTTCTTTTGTAAGTATGTCATTTTAGCATATAGAAGTCTAGTATAGTTATAACTTTCTAGATATTCTGCTTCTTTTTCAGCCAATATTTGGTTTATCAAATAATGAAAGGAAGAACATATAAATGAAATCTATAAATTATCTAAAAAGAAATCTTCTTTAACAAGTGTTTTCTCCTTGTCTACCTTTTCCTTCCAGAAATTTTGTACATAAACACTAATGACAAAATCTCATATATTAAAAATGTACATATTGCTTTTTCTGTCTTTCACACATGAAGTCCCAGTGAACCCACCATGAGAGAGACAGAGGGAGGCCCTGACGGTCAGTGCGAGGCTGCTGCAGCAGATGCAGCCCTGCCTGGCTGCACTGCTGCCCCCTTCCCCGGCCTGAAGTCTGTCTGCAATGTTTCCACACCCATTCTTTCTTTCTGTTAGATTACTGCTGCCTGTTGGAATTCTGAAGAACCTGTTTCATATGAAAGCAGGTCGCAGACAGGCTAGAAAAAGAAGCAAAGGCTATTGTAGGACTGTGGATATCTGGGTTGCTGATCATCTGAGGAGTGTAACACTGGTTGAAGTACTGTACTGTAAACACTTAGAAAACCAGCACAGGATTTGGTTTTATTTTGTTTTTTTGATGTTAATTTATAACACTTTGTTGAAAAAATGAAAGAGAACCCATAATCCTGTCTGGAGAAAGGAAGAAAAGAGAAAAGTAATCAACTTATTGAACACTTTCATGTGTTTTCTTAATTTTGCAGGATCTCTTCAAAGTAGGTGGTGTATCTTTGTACATGTAGTGATTAAAACTATCTCTGCTGCTACATTACACTGTAATTTACTGACAGACTACACTCCTTTGTGGCTTCTTAAATATTTTTTAAGAAACATTTTTTTGGTCAGTATGCTGTATTGGATTAAGAATAGAAGTATGATAGTTTTATTTACATAATATACATTTTTATGAATAGAAAGCAGTAGATACAAAGATGATATGTAATGTATTAATTGTAACTGTATTACTAACCTGTTTTGAAACTATTTCATTGCTACTTTTCTCAATAAAATTATTAAAATACAGAAAAAAACTATAAAAGCAATAGAAGATCCATATTTAGTGTTTTTCACTGTTCTAACCAAAAATTTTTGAGAAATGTGGTCATCAAAGGATAAACCTCTTAGGGATAGGGAGTTTAGAATTATTGTCAAAGATACTGATTATAGAAGAGGTGTATTATGTTACTGCTACTGTTTTGTTTTTTTTTTTGCTTACCTTGGTCACTTTTTATTTATTTATTTATTTTGGTGGAACTGGGGATTGAACTCAGACCCTTACGCTTGCCAGGGAAGCACTTATTCCATTGAGCCATCTCCTCCGCCCCTTGGTGACTTTTTAGAATAATACTAAACTATTTATTTAGTCTTTTTGAGACAGAATTTCATTGCACAGTTCAGGCTGGCCTAGAACTGACTTTGTATCTTGAGCTCACAGTGACCCTCTTGCCTCAGCTGCTCAAGTGCTGGGGTTATAGCTGTGTGCCACCACACTCAGCCCCATACTTCATTATTTAAAAACTTGAAAAAGTGGGGAAAGTTTTCAGAAAGCTTTGCTTGGTTTTGACTCGTTTTAATAATTTATGTCATACTTGCAACTTAAGCTGAGTGAAATACTATAAGTTGTTGTTTTCTGAAGTTGTTCTTTGTGCTTGGCATAGTTTATCCTTCTGTGTGCTGACAGATACAAATGTAATTCTCTAAGGCACAGTTAGCTATGACTGCAAAGTTACTGTATTCATTAATTTTCTTTCTTCCTTTCTTTTTTTTTTTTCTTTTTTGTGGTACTGGGGATTGAACTCAGGACCCTGCACTTGCCAAGGAGGCACTTATCCTACTGAGCCATCTCCCTGGCCCCTCATTAATTTTCATACTTTATCTTACTGATTAATTCCCAAGATTTTGGCAGCATAGATAATAGAAAGGAACATGTTCCAAAGAAAGTATAAAATAATGAAGTGGATAGTAGGAAGGGGTAGCTATTAAAATAACACCTGATCCTGCTTGTCTATATGAAAAGTCTGTGTGGCAGGGATTTTTTCTAAGGAAGTATATTTAATTGCTTTGATCATATTTCCTTATTGTCCCTCACAGAAAATAAAATTGAAAGCAAAGAGGTCATTCAAGAGGTGACTCTCAGGACTTTATTTTTTTTGAACTATGTAAGAAAGGTGTTTTATTCTCATGTAAAGTTTAGTGATAAAAACTCAGAGAAAAGAAACCATGTCTTTCTAAAGAGTCATGACAGATGTAGGATCTTGACTGCCAGGAAGGAAAGAAAAGAGATGAGGGGAACGTGTCTGTAAATTGTAAAGATGCAGTTGTTGATGTCTCACAGTTTATATTTTAATTTAGCAGAATTTTTCAATCTTTTAGGACTAGGAGTTACTTTTATAAACTTAGGTGACCATGAAAGTTAAGGAACTATTAAATTAAATACAGTTGGTGTTTCTTTACTGTGAGCTTCTCAGAACTTCTGAAATGTTGATATTTAATTGCCAGAGAAGTAGAAAGGGGAAACAGTTCTCCAGACTTAACTTGAAAGTGGATGAAGTGGATAGAACTGGAGCTGGTTGGAGCATGCTTTGGGGAGTTTGGGCCTCTGCCCCTTGCTCATTACTTGTTAGGGCAAAGAAGAAAAAGAAAGCATTCTCAAATGAGTCACATTGTCAATTGATTTTGTGTCCACTCCCTAAAATCCATAGAGCAGCACTGAACCTGGTGGAATTGTTCTCAGATCACCCCTCTGTTAACAGTGGAAGAATTAGGTGGATAGTCTCCTTTCTTAGGGCTGCTGTGCTCCCCTTCCCCACTGTCTGTCTCTAGGAATTACTTTATAAGTCTGTGTGTTTGCCACAGTGCTTACATATTTATCACTTTCATTGTGTGCCTTGTGATTTGGCAGAGTTTACTAATAAAATATGAGTTGAAATTAATCATTCTACTTAACTGTACTTAAAAGCATGAGTAAGAATTAAACTGATGTTATTATATTTAATGAACTGCCAAGACTTTCAAATTCCCTGATTCCAACCATAAAATAGCTAATTAATAGTTGTCTTTTTTTTTTAAACCTTATTTGTTTAAATGTATTTGGTTCAGGGTCTCACTGTGCAGCTCAGACTTGTAGTCCTCCTGTTTTCAGCCTCTCAGTGCTGGGATTTTAGGGGTGTGCCACCATGCCAGGGGCGGGGCCAGCCCAGCATGTGGTGCCAGTTTTAAACCCCTGTCCTTGCTCTTGCTTAAGCAGGTGCTAAGTCCACTGAGCTATCTCACCTGCCTTTTAAATCCTCATTTAGTCAAAGAATGTCATCTGTGATTGAATGCTTATTTTATATAATGCAGGTTCTGAACGTCTTGAAGGGAAAAGTTGTTCACATGCTCTGAGAACTTTTCAGTTTATTTTTATTCTTAAGGATCAGTACATTATTTTAAAAAAATAATAAGGAAACATTAGCAGAGAAATTACTGCCTTCCAGGTTTCCTTCCCTCCCTTTTACTTCCTCCCCATCATTTCAGATTTCTATTCCACAAGAATGCATCTGTAGATTCAGATGGCTTTGAAATCCCCTGGTGGTAATGTTTTTCAGAAATTTAGAGTATTCAGAGGCAGTTTAATGGCAAAGGTGACTTAACTGGATCACCAAGGAAATACCTAATTATCCTCATGCCATTTTGGGAGGGGGGCTTCCACAGTTGACAGTCCTCCCCTCCCCCGTTCTGTTATCTCTTCTATTCTGTGTTAGAGGTGGGGTCTCACTATATAGCCCCGGCTGACCTTGAACTCAGTGATCCTCCTGAGTTTTAAATTCTTTTAAAGCAAAAGTAAAATATGTTTGTTTATGTTGTCACAATTACAGTTGGTTTCATTAATTTTCATTTTAAAATTAATAACCAGACTCTTGTTTTGTTATAGTTAAAAGCACTATAAATGGTTTCAGATATCTTTATTATCAGAACTTATAACTATAACTTCATGTGATGCAATAATGATAATATGTTAACTGTGGAATAATTAGGAAAATTTGCTTAAATAAAAGTCATTTTGACCCATACTCATAAGTATATTGTATTAGCTTATTTTAAAAAGTGACACTTCCTGAAAATTAGAAAGTATTTTTGTTAGTACTAATTATTTCATGCATACTACTTTAATTTTAATTACAAACAGTAGTAAAATCCAAGGTATTTCTCAAGTCTTCTAGGCAGTAAAGCAAAGCCATCCATTGTGGTTGAGGTCAGTCCAAGCAGGGCAGAGACTGGGGAAACATTTCTTCAAGGGGCAGATACTTAGGATGGGTCTCTTATATTCAGGGCATATAACTATCATTAAGTCTCTCTTGTTCTTTGCATTCATCTTCATTATGAACTTTTTATAATTTTTAGCTTTTAATTTGTAAAGAAGAGTAAACCACCATTATTTAAAAATAACATTGCGTCACCTTTGAAATTCAGTAGAAAGTATGGGAAGGAAACCTGAAATTTTAGATCATTTTTGTTTTTAATTTTCTAAAGTTCATAAGAAACATTCTTACATTTCATGTTTTTATTTTCTTCTCTCATTCTTCTATTATTAGAACCCTTTTCATTTAATTTCTCACACAGTTATTAGCATAATAATCTGTTGCAGGATTGTCTTGGGGATCATCACAAAGAAGAACATTTTAGAGCATCTCGAGCAACTAAAGCAGCACGTGGACCCCTTGGTGACTAGTTGTATCAGATCTCCTCACTAGACACCCTAGAAGGCAGGAGGCATGAAACTTGTGAACTGTTCAGTGCTCTCTCCCAGATACCTGCTGAACAAACATTCTACCATGCTGCCAGGGATATTTGTATCTGATCAGATGTTTGTAAGATAAATTTAGATGCATATATAGTTGCATTCATAGAAAGTAAATAAAAGTTAACATCTCATTAAAAGCATTAGCTACAATTTTAGTACCTCAAACACTGATAGTTGAATGAAGGACTATTATTGGACATGCTTAAAGTAAACACGTGAACTTTTTCTGCCCTGGTAGATTGACTTGGTCACTGAAGACTCTTGACTGGTTAAAAATGTCTGCCCGTCACCCCAAACCCTTTTTCTTTTTTGGTTCCTATTTTGTATGGTAGTGAATCTAAGCTCCTAAATGATTGTAACCAAGTTTAGAATTTGGAATAGGTGACAGTTAAATGGATTTTTTAATGGCACACAAAGTAGACTATAATGTGTATACATTTGTGTTTCTAATGTTAGTCTGTTTTTCTACTGTGCCCTGCATACCTTCAAAATCTGAATGTGTATCCTGCCACTTCATTAGTGATTTGTATGTAGGTCCTGAATGCACCCCTTATATGGATTCCTAGAATGCTGTAAGCAGCTTTTGGGGTCAGGTGCACTTGTTTTAGCAAGCTTCATGTCCTAGTGGGTTCACATGGACAAATCTTGAACTATCTTACTGTATAACAAAAATTGTCTGGCTTTAGCTATTAATGTCTGAAATTATTTTGCCCTGCAGTTGTGATACTTACAGGAAACCTGTCCCCATTTGCTTAAGTAGAAACTGATTTTTGTGTTCCTGTTGTATGCTAATGTTTCACAAGTGTTTCATGCATCCTTTTAAAAAAACTACTAACCAGAATAATATAGTAGCTACTCATTCATTCTGCTTTCTGCTTCACCTGTAATAATCTTTTAGGACTGCTTCTTGATTTCTCACCTTTTTAAATGTAAGCATTAACATGTAAGATTTTCATAAAAGCACTATATCTTATTTTGGGGGACCAAAATCGGAAAATGAGAATATTAATAAGTACTGGAAAAATGGGTTGTATAATGGGGTTCTGAAGTTTGGGAGTAAAGTTTTGTGTTTACCACTTTTCTGTATTTTTTATCTCAATTGGATGTGCTTTCATGAAGCTTCTGCATATAACTGGGTAATCCTTACACCATTTCTTAAAAATTGGTTAATTTTGGTTAAAGAAAAGTGACATATTGAGGGGATTTGGATTATTTCATTGCTTCCTTCATGCGGTGAGAATGAATTTTCATTCTAAAAATGGAATTGGTATCATTTCCTGTTCATGTATTCTCTCATTTTTGTTACTTTTTTGTTGGCAAACATTAATTAAGATACTCCACTTTAGTGAAACGTGAGTACAGTCCTCAGGGGCTCAGTGGAAAGGCCCTCATACTGTGGGTGACCGTAACGCTTTTCGTGTCAAAGGATGGTTGTTGGGAAACTACTTTCTGAAAGTACAATCACAAGCTGCTTGCTTTGCTCTGTTTCTGTCAAAAAGGATTTAGCTGTAGATTTAGCTTCTTGTTTTTTTTTCCTTTTTATTTTAATAGTGTTCTTCTGTTTATCCCTTTCAGACGCCTCCTTGGCATTATAACAAAAAAAGATATCCTCCGTCATATGGCCCAGACGGCAAACCAAGACCCCGCTTCAATAATGTTCAACTGAATCTCATAGATGAGGAGAGAGAGGAAACAGAAGAGGAAGTTCATTTGTTGAATAGCACAACTCTTTAACTTGAGGGAGTCGTCTACTTTTTTTTCCTCCCTTAAATAAAATAAAAAAGGAAGTATAAAAGCCAGGCTTTTGCATCATGGTTTGCAAATATGCTGGTGGAATGAGGAATTGTTCAGGAAGGAAAGGAGAGATGCGTTTCCCGGCTGAGCAGCAAGTCAGTGCCTGCTTCTGCACTGGATCCATTTGGCAGTGGAGGTGCTGTGATAGTGCAGGCGTGAGCTTCAAAGGAGAGAACACTGGAGTCCTCCAGCACTTGACCTGTTTTCAGTACTGCAAAGACATGTTATCGTCCCTATTTCTGGAGGGATTACTTTGAATTGAGCCATCTATAAGACTGACTGTGAGGTCTTACCCTTTTTTATCAGAACTGTTGTGTTTAATTCATGAATTGTGTAATTAAGCATTACCTTTCTACATTCCAGAAGAGCTTTTATTTCTCTCTCTCTCTCTCTCTCTCCTGAGCTGTAACAGAGCCTCCTAAGTTGGTGTACCCTTTTGAAGCAGTCCTTTCTCATATTGAGATGTACTGTGATTTTCCTGAGGTTTCATCACAAGAAGGGAGAGTCTCTTGTGTCATTACCTGTGCAGGTTGTGCTATCACTGAAGGCTTGGACCAGTGCCTTGTCACACCATGTCAAGGCTTGCCCAGCAGGTAAAATCTTGAGTGAAGAGTGAACAAAATCTCCCAACTTGTGTGCTGTGTGGTTCAGAATGAAAAACTGAAAAATTTAAAGGATAACTAGCTTTTTTCCCTCTCAGACATTATGGATTATGTGACCTGGTCTTATGCAGATTTTCTATTTCCAATACTACTATGATAATACAAGTGCTGTTCAGCATAATGAAACAAAAAGCTGCTGCTCTGACAGTAAAGAGAAGGAAGTATTCTGTTTAGCTGTGTGGTATTAATTGCATGTTAAAACACTGGAATTTTTTTTCTTGAAATTAGATCTTTTGTTTCCTCAATATATTTTATTGCTGACACTGAAAATGTAATTCATAACTTGCACTAAATGTATAATTCTTTTCTTAAAAATTTACCATTCTTATTTATATTTTTATGGATTAAAATTTATAAAATACAGATCAGTTAATATTGCACTTAAATAATTTTACCTTTTTAATGTGATTTTTATAAACTAATTGTGACTTACAGATCTGGAGATGTGAACAGCGTTTACATGGGAGCAAGGGTTAAGGAGCTAGTGCTGACTTCTCCATGTTCTGACATGTACATAATCTTTTCCTGATCGTTCACTGCCATCCTCTGGATTTTTGACCCACAAACTGGAAACTTCAAAACATTGCAAATGATTTAGTATATTAAAACCAAAAATTAGGGTTAAGCCTTTTTTAGAAAATAAAAATAGAATAAAACTGTAAAGGTAGTAGTTCAAATTCTAATCTAAGTACAACCTTCGACTCCTTGGGTAGGTCACCTCCATAACTGAAGTGCTTGATGACAGATTGAGTAGCCACAGTGCACCTTCTTACAGGATGAGTTAAAGTGTAATGGAGTGTTTGGAATTTTCAGTTTTGGAAATGTCTGTCTTAATCATGGTTTTAGCTCACCCTTGGCAAAGGCATTTTGCTCAAAGGACTGGCCTAAATATCCTGTGATTGTGCATTTCTGATAAATGACTTTGCAAACGGACATTTTCTGAAACATAACTGGCAATGAACCATTTTTACATTTTCAAAGTGATTCTTCACTTCCTACTTAATAATATACCTGTTAAGATCTGTAAGATCACCTAAGACCTGTATGGTCTTGTGGACTTAAGAGATCATGAAGCCATATTAGAGGTATAATTGAAAGTTGAGCAAAATAGTAGGAATTTTATGAACCATTCTTAGCTGTGCTGTCTGCCAAAAATTACTATTTTTGTCCTCAGTACTTCCTCCATTTGGCAGACTTCAGGTTTACTTCATAGCCCTGTCACTTATTCTGACTATCCAGAGTAATTATTTCTAACCAATGGTTCTGTATATCTTCATCTGTCTTAAGGATTCTGCAGTGTGCAACTTACTGCTAGAGTTTAAACTTCTCAGCATGGCTAATGGGTAACATTGTCCTCAATTACAAGCCTTGAAAGGAAGAACCAGTTTCTTTGCAGGTTGTGTCATATATGAAACTGCACTTGGATATTATTTTGCACATCTCCCTTTTTGATTTAAGTCCTGTTTCATTGCCCATGTTGCTTCAGAGATTGAAATTTCAGGGTGGATATTAAAGCATAATTGTTCTTTGATATATCCATCTTGGTGTGTCTCACTGCTGAAACACAGGAAAAGTGCCGTATTTTTAATGTATTTAGTAGTTTTCCTTGGTATTATCTATTCCATTTCTCTTTTTGATACACTGAGGTTTGTCTGCTTTTCAACCAAATGAAGAAGTAGCAAAGAACATGAAATACATGTGCCTAGCTAATTGGCAAATTAATTGACCAATATAACAAGTGTGGCGCCTTATTTGAGTACCCTTTTCGAGAAGGTATAATGAGAATGGGCAAGAGTGTCAGCATCTCCTATTAGTAATTGCTTTCAGTTTTGGTTCACAAAGAATGCTTAGTTTGTTATCTGTGATGTTACCTAGAGCTGTATTTATCTGTTTTTATTTATACTAGTGTAGTAAAGCTGCATATCATTACAGTAAAAATGATTACTGTGATGAGTTAATCAGAAAATCTATTAAAATCTATATGACAATATGTGGTTTGGCCATTAATTACACCTTTGCCAGTCTTCCCTCTGTATTGCTGCACTCTGCAGTGTAGGTCAATATGCCTGACACATACAGCCTCAAAAGGTCATAATTACAATGCTTCTTTCAGGTTTCAAAGCCACTTCTGTAGTTTGTAAGCAAGAGCCAGAGAGCTGAAGGTGCTGAATTGAACAGCAGATAGCCATGCTCCTAGCAGTGAGATAACAACCCCTGGTCTCAGTGAAAGGTACAGGTCTGCAGCAAGTTTTCATTTCAGTTCATATTTTAAAATGTGGTTTTTAAAGAAGAAAAATCATACTGTGTGAGAACAGGTAAAATGATTTCTGTATTTTCAAAAATTCTCTTTACATATTTTCTAAGAAAACTGCCTTAAAAGAGAGTGGTGAACAACACTGGGAATTGTATTCTACTAAGAAGGAAAACATAGAAAGTTGAAGGTAGATCTTTTATCATGCATTAATTGTTCAGTCACTGAACATGTATTGAACTGTTAGGGGCTGTTTTGCTCTTGAAGGTTCATTTTCTAATACAAATCTGTAGTATATCAGATGGTTTTATAAATAGTGTAAGTTCAGCAAATTTTTAAAATGATTGAACCATTTGTTATTATAGCATAAAAAACAAGGCAAAAATCTTCATGGTTTTTCTAGGAAAAAAAGTGAAGGTCTGTACATATTTGCATTTGTGCACCCCACTTGTATAGAGATCAGGAAAAGCCTCCAAGACTAGGTAGAATTTGAGCAAAAACCTAAAGTAAGGGAATGACATTTATCTGTGAGAAAAATCCTTCCTCCACAAAGAGAAAATTCTACATGCCAACATCTTGAGATACCTGCCAGGTAATAAGGAATACCAAGCTGCTCATGGTGTCTAGAGTGAGATCAAGAGGAAAAGGGCTGAAAAGACATTGGGATGTAGGGATTTGAATTTTATTCTCAAAGTGGGAAGCCAAAGAGTCAGGAAAGTGATACAATCTGATCTAAACTGACATTAAGGACTCCAGATTATGGGAATAGACTCTAAGGGACCTTGCACTTGGAATAATTCAAGTGAAATATGGCAGAGGGTTGAATTCTCACTGAGCTGGGAAAAGTGAAAATGTTTGAATTGTAGCCATGTTGAAGATGGAATGGATAGGATTTTCCCAGTTAATAGAAGGCCAGTGAGTCAAGGATGTCCCTAGATTGAGAAATGACAAGATTGGTATGGCCACTGACAAGTTGAGAAAATCTAATGTATGTCTTTTAAATTTCTAGGGGGAGTGTCAAATAAGTCTTTTTCTATAGAAACTCAGTTCAGGAGGAAGGTCCAGCCTGAAAACTAAATGGAGAGGCAGCTTTTTGAGACCAGGAAGATGTCCTGTATTTTTGTGGATAGAAGAGGAATAAAGGAAGAGGTCTCTTAAATCAGTTGAGTAATAGCTCAAGGCAGTTCAGCTGTCAGTTGCTGGTGGATGAAGCACTGGAAGTTGGCCCCACACACAAAGCCAGTGCAGGTTGATTGTGATAGTGGCAATTGTCCTGATGGGATGATTTTACCAACTTGGAAGGAGAGGAATTAGAGACAGCTGTCAGTTCTTCCTCTGAGGTTTTCTAAACAGGAGTTAAGTTAGCAAGGGCTTTTGTTTTAGATTACAAGATATCAAAGCTTTTTGTTTATTTTTTGTGGATGAAAAGGAAAGATTAATGATCTTAAGACATTTTCAGATGTAACTACTATTTGTATTGGAACTGTTGGAGAGGGAGAATTCATGATCTGAGAGGTCCTGAGTAGGCAAGTGAAACATGAAACAAAAATCATAGAAAAACAGTATTAATAGGTAACTGATAAAGTCATGTTTGTTTTTTTTAAAGTTATTCATAGTTTTTCCAGTGAAGTTAACTGATGATGGGAGAGGAGGTGTTGAAAGTTTGAACAAAGATGAAAAAGGTTCAGTGGGCAGTGAGCTTGGCCAATTGAAGGTTCAAGTAGTACCAACTAGCACGGCTATAGTTCTACTTGAGATAGACTCAGGTAAGGAGTACCCAGTTTATTTATAGAGTTCTAAATAAAGCAAATGTTGGTGAGTGTATAGGAATGTTTATAGTGATGCGAACTGAACTGAAAGCCTGAATAAGGCCAAGAAAGGAATGGGCAGGATGAGGTGATTAGTGAACCCTACTGTAGTGAACTGTAGGGTTTCCAGGTTGGAAACCAGTTGAAATGCTTTAGGAAGGGACAGAAAGATGAGTGGTGTCTGCATAATTGGATCCTTGAGATTAAGGAGATACTGATATAGCATATTACTATAAATGGTCAAAACCTACATAGATCACCTAAGAACAAGTCAAGGGTGTTGGAGGAACTACATAATTATGATCATAGTAGTTTTGGCAGAATGACATTAAGCCAGTTAAAGTTAATGTTGTGAGTCTGTCATTGCCAAGTTGTTTACATAGTATAATCTCCCAGATCATAATAGCTTTTTCCTTTGTATATATCATTATACATGCATGTTTGATGTTATATTTAAGAAACTTCATTGAGCTCCAAGAAATTAAAAGTAATTTTGAGTTTGGTAATGATTTTGTGTTAAATCCTAATTGAGGTGCTTTATTAATAAAAATTAAGCATTTAACATATGGTCTCAAAAATGGAGGTAGAGTTGGATGCTGAGTGGCCAGAAGACTGCTGGATGGCCAGTTCCTGTGTAGAGGCACAGAGGATTATGCCTTTAGTGAAGGAAAAAGGCTTGGTACACCACAGAAGGGATACACTTTAGTGCAAAAGCATTAGTAGTTGGAAGATCAGTACTTCCTGGTTGGAGTTCAACTGTATGCCCATATTTGTTAGTTTATTGCCTTCTAAAACCTATTTACAACTACCCTATTCTTGGCAATAAGTGTCCAGTTTCTATCTTGGCACACAATTTACTTTCTGAACACATTTGTGTAAGACATGGGTGAAAAGCTAATCTCTTTTGTTCCTTGATAAATCCTTTTTAAATTCATAGAGGTGTATAAAAATATTAGAAACTGTACACTTGAGACTAGTGGATTACAAAATGTCAAGTATTTCTAATCTTTTCTACCTTAATGGAAGATACCTGAATTTGGATTATAAAAGTGTTAATATAGAGGGGCAGCATTTAGAACAGTTAAGAAGCACTTAGGGAGAAATCTCAAGAGCTTCTAAAGTGTTAGAAGACCAAGATGATCTAGTCACTTTTTCTGATGACTGTGTGTGCTGTTAGTGTGACACTCTTAATTTTAAAGTTAAGTTGACATGGGCCCCAGACATGGCATGACTTGCATAACTGAGGTGGCAGATGATTAACATCTCTGAGCCTTCCAGTTGGAACTAAAGGAATTCTGGGTAGTAATGAAAACAAAAGTAAAGGTCAGCCTCATTAATTTTCTTCTGACCCAGGCAGCATGGCCCCAAGGGAATGGATCCTGGCAGCAGCACAGGGGAAAGTCCATCCTTAGTTCATGGGTGTGTTTCCTAGCTTTTGCTATAGCACTTCGCTTTCCCATTTAGTGATGGGGTCCTCTCTATTAAATGTACATTCAGAGGTCAGTAACCAAGGAAAATACGTATTTATAAAATTTGTGTCCTTTGTGTAATTGAGATGAGACCTGCTATTCATGCTAACAGGGTACTTCCACCTATAAAATATAAGTACTTAAAAATGCTTGCAACAGCTGACATAAGAACTTTGGAGATTTACTATTTACCAGAAACTCACTGGGTAAGAAAAAAGTTGCAGATTTTACAGTTCTGCGTTAAGGATGCTCACCCTGTGTTCAGAGTGCTCCTTGAAACGAGCACAATCTAGTTATCCAAAGGCATTTGAGAGTAACATTCAGTGACATTTAACCATAGTGGTCTTCGAAAATGCAACTAAGGTATCACCAATTAATGAGATTTAACTGCCACTTATTTGCAAACGAAAGAAACAAAATCAGACCAGAAAAGCCTTATGAAAATTTTTAGTAAATATTTTCCTCAGTTTATTTTCTGTATTCCTTAAAAACAAAAAAAAAACCCTCACATTTAATACTAATGGTTTAGAACACAGTACACTCAAGCAAACTCTCACTCATCCTGCCAGCTGGTCAATGTTCTCTTTGCTTCTGTTGGCCAGGTGGTCCTCGATAATTTCTGCAAACAGAGTTCTCTGCAACAGATTATATGCAAGAGGTAAAAGCTGCCCAGCCACTTTGTGAAAATACTGAA
Source organism: Ctenomys sociabilis (assembly GCA_004027165.1). Taxonomy (NCBI): domain Eukaryota; kingdom Metazoa; phylum Chordata; class Mammalia; order Rodentia; family Ctenomyidae; genus Ctenomys; species Ctenomys sociabilis. The sequence continues at coordinate 106,701 of PVKA01002064.1, forward strand.
AAATAAAAGAATATAGTATTAAGTGAATAATATACCCTAGTAGGAAGAAAAAAAAGATATATTGAAGCGGAGTACCTGTTTAACAAAGCCTACTTCCAGAAATGTTAGCTACTTGCTCAGTGAACAGTGAATTTTAGGACAGCCACCTAGTGTCAGCTGTAGTTATGTGTCTAAAATTAATGGCATTTAAAAAAAAAAAAACAAGTTAGAACAAATGAAGACTCTCTAGTCCCTGGGCTTTATCAACTTTTTGTCCCAAACTATGTCCTCAATTACTTTTGCTTCCTTTGCAATATATTCCCACCAGTAAAATACTTTGCTTTTATCTTCGTGATACCCTGCAAGAATAGGTCTCAAATCACTGTCAGATTCCTTCTGCCAACACGTGACCACTTCACCTCCTATTATAGGCTTAACTTTTACTGTGCACCAGTAGAAAAACTAATGATGCTACATTCTTTGGTTGATAAATTTGAATTATTTACCATTTCCTGTATTTTATCTTAACACAGGTAAATACTATCCGACACCTTTTTACTCCTCAAGTTTGTTACTTAGCTGATTCACATCTCATGGGTCTTCTTTTTTATGGGTTAGCACTTTGTGGTAGATTAAGCACTGCATATTGATCGGTCAGTGACTATCATTTTGGTTGTTAAATATTTTGGTTACTCTTACTGACCATAGATAGATAGGGAAAGAGAGATAATATAATAGGGTTTTAGCAGGGTTCTCTCAGTGACCTCTCCTACCTACAGGCTTCAGCTTCACCTTCTAACTTGTAAGAAATGGAATTTCTCAGTATCGATCCAAGAACCCAGTCTAATGTGGAGGAATATATATATGGAGCACCAGTTTGTGTTTCAACAAACTCTCTAGGAGACACTGATGCATGCTAAAGTTAGACATACTTTGGTCTTGCCCTGAGAGTCTGTAAAGTAGCAGCATTACTGTCCCCAGCACCAGGCCAGAAATGTGTACTCTCAAAACTACTGAAGTAGAGTTCCAATTTGAATAATATCCCCAAGTGATTCCTAAGCACTTTATAGTCTGGGAATTCTTTAGATAATAAACTAGACATTTACATGGGAAGCAGGTGGCTTGTGCAGTCCTGGGCAAGATGCTTTGCTATCCCACAACTTGGAAACAAAGTAGATTAAATGAGAAATGGCCTGGTGCATGGCAGGGTGATGAACACACTTGCGCACACGTGCAGGCATTTGAAAAGTAATGACAAAGACACAGTGTTGGATAGAGTGCATAATATTATACAGCTGGGGAAAATATGACGTAAAACCAGAAGAATGTTACACCTACTGTACCTGATTGCCTTTTTTAAAATTTTATTTTATTGTATTGAAGTACACATATGAATGAGACAATTTTAAGATACCTTGACAAGATGGATTTGATAAATTAATACAATAAAAACTGTTTTCATAATGTTTTGGTATCGTAGAAGGTACATACATGATATTAAAACTTACAGATATTATTATAGCGTATGTCTCATCAATAAATTAAGAGTGTAGCTGTTTACGTATCTTATTTTTTATACCTGAATTACATCAAAGATTCAATAATTAATACTTTCTACCTTGTTATTTTCCTAGTGGTTGTCCATAGTACTAGAAGCCGAAATAATATCCTGTACAACCACCATTAGTGCAAATCTTGCCTCTCATAGAATTATGTAGAAGCAGTGTTATCTATCCCAACTGTACTGTCCATACACACACACATCATGATTCTTCCTTTCTATACCCCTTCCTTTGTCTATACCTGTCCAAGATGGGCACTCCATTGTCATTCAACTAATTTAGGTGCCTAAACTCAATAACACAATCCAACACAGTCCAGCATTCCACAACACTAGTGAAATATCTGAAGAAGTTGTCGACTATAGCCATTTACAGCTCAAATTATTATGGCCCCACGGTGTATACCTCATTTTTATAATTTTCTGCTGGATGGTTAAGTCCTAGATAGAGCTCCAACATATGTACTTTTTTGTTTCTTACAAGGTCAGTGAAGTGCCCTCAGGGTTTATCTTGTAGTCCTGTACCTTATTCTGTAGATCCTTTGTAATCCATGTGGATGAGTCATGGCCAATGCTTGACCAGTTTGCTCTCTGTGAGAGCCTGAGAGAAAGTTCTCTCTCCATGTGACTCTCCCCAGGCACACTGTAGAACTTCAATCTCTTTCCTCTGTGGCTCCATAATCTCCTTGTTCAGAGAATTTGGAGCTCAACTGAGTTTCATGATGTTGCAGTGCAGGTTCTCCTATGTCCTGAGTCTTCGCTGACCTTGAAAGGCTAGGGCCAAAATGTTGGCTGGCCTTGTGGCTCTTCTATTTCTCCAATTTTGATCTGTGAACTTAGGTTGTTAACCATCCAGAAGAAAAGCTGATTAGTATCCTGCAGCATATGCCATTCACTTTGCCTTATCTGACTCAATTGTTTTTAGTTGTAATTTCCATTTGTATTTCTTTTCGCTTCTTATACTAGTGAGACAATACAATATTTAAACATAGATGTCTGATTTATTTCACTTATAAGTTCAAGTGGTATCCACTTCAACATAAATGCTTCAAGCTTATCATTCTTAATAGCTCAGTAATACTCCATTATATAGAAATACCACATCTTTTTCAACCATTCCTCATGTGATGGACATCTTGGTTGTTTCCAAGATTTTGCTATCACACATTGTGCTGCTATAAACATAGGTACACATTTTTCACTATGATACAATGTTTTCAGTTCCTTTGGGAAAATTCCCAGTAGGGGGATAGCCAGCTTGAATGGGACTTCTAGTCCTACTCTTGAGAAGTCTCCACACTGACCTCCACAATGGTGTTACCAATGTACATTCCCACCAACAGTGGAGAAGTGTTCCCTTTTCCCCACAACTACACCAACATTTGTTGTTGGTTGATTTCCTTATGATAGCCATTCTTTCTGGAGTGAGATGGCATCTCTTTTTTATTTGCATTTCATGGATGACTAGCAATGTGAAGCATTTTTTCATATATTTATTCAGTTCTTTAATTTCACCCTCTGAGAAGCATGTATTCATCTCAAATGCCCATTTCTGAATTGGGTCTTTAAATTTGAGGACCCTGTTATATCTGAGTTCTTTATATATTCTAGACAGCAGACCTCTGTCTGATTGCTTATTAGTTAGGATTTTTTCAAAATTTGTGGGTTGCTTTTCACTCTGTTGACAATTTCTCTTTTTTTTTTTCTATTTCTTTTGGTGCAGGGTCTCACTGCATGCAGCCCACATTCATAGTGATCTTCCTGCTTTTTGTCTCCCATGTCCCCCATGGGATTACAGGCACGTGCCACCACGCCCGGATTGCATCGCTGGCTCAGCGCACCTGAAGGCAGGGCTGGCACGGCTTGGGGAACCAAGGATGGAACACTGGTCCCTGCGCTTACCTAAGCAAGTGCTTAGTCTGCTGAGCTATACCGGCGGCCCTTGTTGACAACTTCTTTTGATGTGCAGAAGCTCCTCAAGAAAAGTTGATCCCAGTTCTTTCAAGTGCTTCCTGTGTGAATATATGTTTGTTCATGAGCATTTTACCTACCCCGATATCTTCAAGAGTTCCTCTTACTTTCTCTTCCAAGAGACTGTTTCTGTTTTAATGATTAGATCTTTAATCCATTTTGACTTTAACTTAGTGCATGGTGATAGACCTGGGTCAAGTTTTAGTTTCTGGCATGTAAAAAGCCAGGTTTTCCAGCACCATTTGTTAAAGAGGCTATCCTTCCAGTAAGTATGATAGGCCCCTTTGTTGAAGATCAGATGGCTGAGTGTGTTCATAGATGCTTCTGCACCTTCTAATCTATTCCACTGATCCTCAGGTCTATATTGTTGCCAATACCATGTTGATTTTATCACAGTGGCTTTGTAGTACAATTTCAAATCAGGAATTGTGATGCCTTCTGCCTTGTCGTTATTGGCCAAGATTGCCTTTGCTATTCTAGGTCGTTTGTGGTTGCAAATAAATTTTAGAAATGACTTCTCTATGTCTGGGAGGTATGTTGATGGCAGTTTGATAGGGATTGCATTAAATATGTACAGCAATTTTGGGAGTATGGCCATCTTCACAATGTTGGTTCTTCCTATCCAGGAGCATGGAATATATTTCTATTTTCTTAGATCCTCTATAATCTCTTTTCTTAGGGTGTTGTAATTTTCCGTGAGAAGATTTGACGTCCTTGGTTAAGTGAATCCCAAGGTATTTCATTTTCTGTGGTGCTATTGTAAAAGGTATTGTTTCTATTGTTTCCCTTTCAGTGTGCTTGTTATCTGTGTAGAGGAATGTTACTGACTTTTGAGTACTGATTTTGTATCCCGCTATGCTACTGAATTTCCCTATCAGTTCTAGTAGTTTCTTGGTGGAATTTTTGGGTTCTTCCAAGTAAAGTATCATGTCATCTGCAAATAATGATAATTTAACTTCTTGTTTACCTATTCTTATTCCCTTTATTTCTGCCTGTTTTCTAATGGCTGTTGCTAATGATTCCAAGACTATATTGAATAGGAGGGGTGATAGAGGACATCCTTGTCTTGTACCATATCTGAGAGTAAAAGATTTCAGTTTTTCCCCATTTAGCATTATATTAGCTTTTGGGTTGTCAAAGATGGCTCTTATCAAGTTAAGGTAGAGTTCATCTATTTCAATTTTCTGTAGGACCTTGAAGATGAATGAGTGTTGGACTTTGCAAAGGTTTCTCTGTATCAATTGAGATGATCATGTGGTTTTTAGATTTCAGTCTATAAATATAGTATATTACATTTATAGATTTTCAAATATTGAACCATCCTTGCATCCCTGGGATGAATCCTACCTGGTCATGGTGTATGATCTTCTTGATGATTTGCTGTATTCTATTTGCCAGGTTTTTGTTGAGTATTTTTGTGTTTATGTTCATGAGGGAGATTGGCTTGTAGTTCTCCTTTTTGGTTGTGTCTTTCCCTGGTTTTGGAATCAGTATTATACTTGCCTCTAGAAGTGATTTTGGGAGGACTGCTTCCTTTTCAATTTCATTTAAGTTTGTGGAGTGTGGGGATTATATCTTCTATAAATTTCTTGTAGAATTCAGCTGTGAATCCATCAGGACCTGGACTTTTCTGTGGCTTTTTATTATGTTTTGTATTTCATTGGCTGTTATTGGCTTATTGAGAGTTGTTATAACTTCTTCAGTTTTGGTAATTTGTACCTTTCAAGGAATCCGTCCATTTCTTCTGTGTCTTCTATTCTGTAAGCGTAAAAATTCTTGAAGTAACTATTGATAATCTTCTGAATTTACGCTGGGCCTGTGGTGATTTCATCCTTTTCATTCCTTATTGCATGTAGTTGAACTTTTTCTTGGCTCTTTTTGATGAGGTTGGGTAGAGGCTTATCAACTTTATTGAGTTTTTCAAAGAACCAACTTTTTGATTTGTGGATTCTTTGAACTGTTTTCTTCATCTCAATTGAATTATGTTCTGCTCTAATCTTTATGATTTCTTCCCGTCTTTGCACTCTGGGTTTCGTTTGATCTTCTTTTTCTAGCTGTCGGAGGTGCAACATTAGGGTGCTAATTTGTTCCCATTCTGTTTTCCTAATGTGTGAGTTCATAGCTATGATTTTCCCTCTAAGAACTGCTTTCATCACATCCCATAAATGCCGTTAAGTTGTGCTTGAATTTTCATTGAATTGTAGATATTGTTGAATTTCTTGTTTAATTTCTTCTGCGACCCATTGATTGCTGAGTAGGGTGTTGTTTCATTTCCATGAATTTAGTAGGTTTTTCTGGTTTCTTTTGTCTTTTATTTCCAGTTTCATTGCACTGGGTTCAGATAATATTAATGGGATAATTTCTGTTTTCTTGCATATACTAAGGCATGACCTCTGGACTAGTATGTGGCCTATTTTGGAAAATGACCCATGTGCAGCTGAAAAAAATGTGTATTCAGCTGTGGTTGGGTGGAACACTCTGTATATGTCCACCAGGTGCATTTGTTCCAAGCTGTGGTTCAGTTCTGCTACTTCCTTGCTGATTTTTTGTCTGGTTGATCTACCTTTTTGAGATAAGGGTGTGTTAAGGTCTCCTGTTAAGATTGTGTTCTTAACACGGGTGGGATCGAGGAGGGTGGTGGAGTCGGCTGCGCTGTCTCAGCCTGGTCTCTGGGGCTCCTGATCACCTTTTTAACCTTCAGCATTGGTTCTTCTAATTCACTGAGCAAATAATTCAGAAAAACTATTCTCTTGCATTTTAACTTAAAGCATATTTTAAAACAGTATTTATCAGCTGGGTGCAGTGACACATGCCTGTAGTCCCAGCATTTGGGAGGCTGAGAATTCAAGGCCACTCACATAGTGAGTTTAAGACCTTTCTAAACTATATAATGAGAACCTGTCTCAAAGGAAAAGTAGAAGACCCGAAGGTGTGCAAATACCATATACCCAAGCATAAATACGCATATCAAACTAAATGGCATACTCCTATTATATGTCTAATAAATAAACTCACTCTAAACCTGAAGGAAATAATCTTGGGTTATTCACATTTGTCTGAATATAAGATGGATTTTAAATATTTTCAGTCCATCTGTTTAAAAATCACTTCAGAAGTTCCTTTGGATAAAAACTGTACCCATAGCTTACCTCTGCCAGAACTTAAGTAACAAATGTGCATGCATCAGTATGTACCTGTAGAAGTGTTTTTTTTTTTTTTTTAACTCACATGTGATCCATAGCAAAAGAGGTCCATTCCCAGCTCAAGACCCATGCCATAATCACATTCATCATTAGCAAACTGCACAAAAGTCATCATTTCCTGGATGGGAGCAAAGGCTTTTAGTCTCTCTTCATCACTTGAAGCCTCAACAATAGTTTTGCAAATTTTCTTGAGGTCAGCTGAAATAAATTAACAGATAATTATTCAATTAGAAAGATTACAACATTTTTTAGAGATAAAGACTGAGTTTTTCCTTGTATGACTGTACTAGTCTAACTGATGCCACCTTAGTAATCTTCTGAATTATGATTCTAAATGGCAATTTCATAATTTTTCTAAGGATTGTAGCATAAAAATGGCTTAACGGAAAAGATTTCACAATAGAGTCAGTTACAATCATGATTTTATATAAGCTTCAGAAAAGTTCAGCAGGCTTGTTCAGGAGTTGGGAAACTTGAGCCATGCCTGGTTCATCTCAATCCTAACTGCCCTCAAAGTAGAAATGTCTTTTCAAGTAGTTAGAAAATAAAAAGGACAAACAAGAATACAAACACAGAGTATGTAGCTTGCAAAGTGCCGACTCTAGACTAGTCCATGCATTACATTAGTTGAGAGAGAAACACTTGCGAAGAGTATAACCTGAGGCATAGAAATTACCAGTGGCCTACTATTTTAGCTTTCAACGTTTTCTTCATTAATCTCTAAGTGCCAATGTAACCAGGTCTCAGGATGCAAATGAGATTAGATACTGAGTAATAAATAATAATAAAATCATAATTTTATGTTCACAAGTTATAACTTTTTTTGGATCAATTGTACTTCATTGAAGATAATTCTGTAATTGAAAAAAAAACTGGTTATCAGTCAAAACATTTCTAAACAGGGTGGCTACTCTATTGGGGTAGATGAGGACTGGTTAAAACACTAACAATATTAGACTTGAGAACAAGGCACTACTAGTAAGAATAAACTGTAAGATCAGTAATTATCAAGGGTGGTAGAGATATACTGATGACTTCAGTGTATGACATCGTTTGATTCAGTCATGATGAAAATGGTGATAACATGCTATTATGTGAGGTCACAAAATATGTTTTGCACCTTTTACTACCTTTTATAGACTATGGTAGTAAATTTATGGTCCTTCCTGGTCTGCAGCCTATCAAACATTAAATGAAGCTTCCCACAAAATCTTCCTTTTCTAATGGCTAGAAAATAAGTGGTTTTTTGTGTATTCAGATTTAATTAAAACTGACTGGGACCCCTCAAATTTTTCTCATTGCAAAGCTCCGGGCAACCACTACAAATCAATTAAAGCTGGCTGGAAGGTAAAGACCTATTTGTTTTCCCTTAGCAGATAATTTAAAGTTTATCACACTCTGGTATATTTTCAATTTATGTCCCTGGAAAAATCATAGACTAGAAAACAGTAGGCAATCATGAGAAGTTCTAAGCTTGAAAATTACTGAACAGAGATGAAAATACTTGGCTCAGCATCATCATGAGGAAGGACATATTCTTCCACCAACAGAACATTCCACAGAAATTCAGTTAACACAGCACAACATATCTCAGTGAAGATTTAACTACTCAAAATGAAGCTTTGAATGTTACTATTCAAAACACTGGATTTAATAATTTGGGAATTGTCATCATAGCCTGTAAAGTACCACCAAATGGAATAAGCAGGCTATGCCACAGTGATTTTGTCAAAACTAAAAGGTAACTGAGTTTAAAGGGCTGGGGAGATGGCTCAGTGGAATAAGTGCTTCCCAGGCAAGCATAAGGGTCTGAGTTCAATCCCCCGTTTTGCCAAAAAAAAAAAAGGTAACTGAGTTTAGCAATTACTGTCGCACTGGGCAATGGTATGCACTCTGTTGTTAGAAAGACCACATGTGAGAGCCAGTTTCCTCATTTTTTCATGCTAACTCTGGTTCTATTTTCCTCTTTGTAATGTGAATAAGATCTAAAAACTAAAGGAGGACTATTTACTATATTACTGGTAGGTATAAAGCACACGGTATAATGAATCTAACATTTAACAGTTGGTCAAAAAACTGTATTTTAATTGCAAGATTAAAATTATAGGAAGCTTTAAAGAGGAATACTGGTTAGAAGCAAACTTAGCTGTTTTCCGTTTAGCAGTGTCACACCACATTAGCAAACCCTCAGTCCACTAAACCAAGCAACACCTGGCAAAAGCAAGAAGATAGTAAGTCTTCATGTGTCTACTACTTATGCAGAAATAAACCACAGAAGGACCTAACAGCTTGACTCTCAAAGTCCAAAACTATACACATAATGTTTTACTCCAGGTACTACATCTTAACGTTTACCGCCCTTAAAGTTTTAGGCTGCTGCTGTGTAGCAGATATTCTCAATCTTTCCCAAGTGAGATGCCAGTGATGCTTGGGGGGTGGGGGCATACCAGGAACTGAACTCAGGACTTGTCCTTGCCAGCCAAGAACTGCATTGCTGTTCTATATCCCCAGCCCCTGATGGTGCTTTTGAAAGCTATGAGTAGACTAGTGAGCAAAGAAGGTTATTTAGGGTACCAGCAGAAGATTGCAAGACATAAGCTATGAGCATTTCTGGATTCATGGAGGAGCTATGGGACAGATAATGTCCAGGGGAACCATAAAATGGAGTTTATATACAATTAACATTTTTCTAATACCCACATGAGAAAAACAGGAATTAAAACACCCAGTATTTCTAAAACAGTATTATTTCAACATATAAACAATACAGAAACACTTAATGCTGTTTCAACTTGTACACTGAAAAAAATACAAACTGTTCCCTGTCACTTCACCCACATTAAAAGTGCTCCATCACCACATGTGGCTGATGGCTATTGTTTCAGATAGCTTACCACACTCAGGTCCCCTTAGGCACTTTCCTCTAAAGTGGTAGTGACTGGGGATATGTCTCAGTGGCTTAAGCACCTGCCTGGCAAGCACAAGGTCTCAAGTTCAATCCTCAGTACCACAAACACACACACACACACACACACACAAAGATTAAAGTGGTAGTGACAATAAAAATAGTTACATTGAGTTAATTATCATAGAAATACTCAAAGTTTGAGAAGAGCTACTTTAGAGACATGGTTAAAAATACATTGTTTAGGTCTTAACATCAGAGACTGGTAATTACAAAGGTTAACTAGCTCCATTCTGAAAAATGGCCAGATGCAGTGCTGAGCAGGAATAGTTGACTCCCTGGAGGAGCTGCTAATGTGACTTCCTTTTAACTTTTACACTCCGAGGAATAGGACAACAATAAAGAATGCCAAGAAGGATGTTTACAATAAGAGGGGAATGGAGAGGAGAAGAAAAGTTGTTTTAATTCTTTAATATAGCAAAATGAGATTATATGTATACTTCAATTTTCAGAGTGTTCTTATATATAAAGTAGATCAGGGATTTGAGTCTATGAAAGCTAGTCATTTTTACATGCAGATAAAAAATGCTCATAAAAATTATACAAATAAAAACTATTTCAATAATTACAATTTTGCAAGTTCACTATAATATCAAAGGTTATAAAATAGTTCAATTTAAGCACATTATATCCTCTTTTGCATCATAAGTACATCTATGAAATAGTATCATTCTTTTTACAAATGGAAAAGATAAGGTTTAGTGAGGTTGAATAACTGGTGTAAAACCCAGCTGTGATGAGCTTGTTCTTTATGGCTATTTCCCAATGAAATGAAACCCTCTACCATATATATTAATATATATGGACATGCTTATGGATGAAATATATTACCATCTGTTTCAGGGAGTTCTCTGTACCCAACATCATTTTTATCTACTGGAACAACCAAGCCTGCACCATGAAAGGTCTTTGTCACAACCTAAGTTAAAGAAAAATAAACAAAATTAAATCACAGCAAATAGATCATACAAACCAAGCCAAAGATACCAAAAGAAAAAAAAACAAAACTTCTGCTAAAACAATATTCAAAGACATTTTATTTCAGTAATTTGGAATCTAGAATAAAAATTAATACTATTTGCTTTTTAAATTAGCTAAAAAGCCCTGAGACAATATTGTTAAGTGAAATAAATCAGACAAAGAGACCTAAATATCGCATGGGTTTCTCTTATATGAGAAACCCAAAATATAAATAAAAATCAAAATAAAAGACAAATAATAGAAAATACAGAGAGGTAGGTCTTTTTCAAATGTGAAGGGGCCCAAGAGCTCTAAGGAGTGGGAGGAAGGATAAGGAAGGGGAAATAACATGAATTAAAGATGTGTTAAATACAGGTACCAACTCTGCATGAGGAATGTAGTCATGTGCAGCAAACGTATACTAAATGAGAAAATTCCTCTTGTCCATCCTGCCAAATTGAGACCCTAATTATTTTGACCTGAAAAATTTATGTTTACTTTACCAACTTCCCCCAAAAGGGCAGTTTCTACTTCTATGGTATATAAGTACTAATCTTCAAAGACAAAAACAAAACAAAATAAAAACACCCAGCCAAAATACCAACAAAATTCCTTTCAGTCAACATTCTTTTAGCTCTTTCCTTAATAAGTTATTTGCTGCAATATTTCTCCTCTTCGTCAATCCAGTGAAACCTTCCAAGAAGGACACGTCCTAAACTAAACTCTCATTTTAGCCGGGCGTGGTGGCGCATGCCTGTAATCCCAGCACTCCGGAGGCTGAGGCAGGAGGATTGTTGTGAGTTCGAGACCAGCCTAAGCTACAAAGTGAGCTTAAGGCCAGCCTGAATTGCATAGTGAGACCCTGTCTCAAAAAGACAAAAAAAACAAACAAACAAAAAAAAAAAACAACTCTCATTTTAAACTTCTCTCACCTGTCTCTGCATCTTAAAAATTTACTCTCTTTCATTATTTTTTATTAAGCCTCCAGAAAGGACAGACTTTTTTTTTCAGTGTTTTTTTAATTGAAGAACAAGTAGCAATGAGACAGTTCAAGGACAGATTATTAAAACAAGTTTTAGGCAACTGTTCACTATTTGGGAAAAAATAAAGTTATAACCCTATATTTTAATTTTCACACCAAAATAATCTGCAGCAGGATTTCAAGAGTAAATATAAAAATGAAACTAAATAAACTAGTAGAAGAAAGGCAAATATAATACTTTTAAAATAATTTTATTTTGGAAAAAGACACTGATAAGAGCAGAATATATTAAAAGATCAAGTAAGAGTAAAGAACAAAATTATGACATTAACTGATAAAAAATACTTTAAAAAGTACATAATAGTAAAATTAATGAAGATGAATTTATAAGAATGCTTTACAAACAAGACTCAAAGCAGAAGAGTAAGAGAAATGGGCACATATGCAACACAGAAATGAAAAATATTTAACATCCTTTCTATCAAAGAAATGCTAATTGAAACAATGAAGTTTCACTTTATACCTAACTATGGAAAAGGCAAAAGGATGTAGAGGTTGAAAACTCACAAAATTAAAAACAATCGAAGAAAACTAGACAGAACTTTAAACTACCTTAGACCTGGCAATAATATGTGCAGGAATTCCTTTTAGGGAAATAATAATGTGTGCCAATAAAAGGGTAAGGGATGTTTATGGCAGGGCTGTTTGTACAGTGAAAAATTAAGCAACCCTAAACTTTGAATATAAGCCCATACTATGTGGTTATTCAAAATTATGACATAGATCTTAAATTCAGCAACATAAAGTAAAATATTCATAAACATAAGATAGCTTATCTGACTTTTCTCACAAAGGGTGAATGACACATAATAAAACCCAAGGTATATCTGTATTTTCACAGATGACAAAATGTACTATTACCCATAAAGATGTCAATCATTAGCAAATGATAAGAACACTAATGTTATGAGGAAGGACAGTATTCCTAACTTGGCAGAAGCCTCCACTGGGCTGGGTGATATCCTGAGATATCAGCTCAGACATGAACAGAATAAGGCCCAAAAACTTCATTTCACAGCATTATTTAACTATTAATTATTATTAAAAATGAACAAATGTAGGTAGAAAAAAGGGAAGTGGCATAGAGCTAATTGGTAAGATGGAGAGGAAAGAATATTAAATATGGAAGACATAAACATAGACTTCAGATCTGTCACTAAGGACTGTAACAAAGCACAAAGTTTCAATGTAGTTATCTGTAAAATATGATAATTCCTACAGAGCAGATTTGTTGTAAGGGTAAAATGAGTTAAGTTGTATAAAGTCTTAGCATTCCAAAGTATAAAAAAGTACAGGCAGTGTAAAGACACTGATTTCTTAAAACTGGAGATGTAGCTCAGTACCGAAGCACTTGCCTAGCAGCACAAGGCCATGGGTTCAATCCAGTACCATAAAACAAACACTAATTTCCAGTGTGCTACACAGTGCTACATTATACATAAATGGGTATCTTACTACTCTTATACATAAGACAAATGAATTTCTGCTCGTAAGTGAATAAAAATCAAATGAAGCTCTGTCAATATTTTAAAAACTTATTACACAAAAAGAATCTGAAAACAATTACTAATGGGAGTATAACAGATTGTATTGGGCTGGGAGATAGCTTGGCGGTCTAAGCACCTGCCTGGCAAGCATAAGAATCCGGGTTCAGTCCCTGGTACTCCACGCCCTACTGGCCACTGAAACCGAGGATGGCAGTGCACGCCTGTAATCCCAGCACTGAGGAGGCTGAGACAGAAGGGTCACTTCAATTCCAAGCTGCATAGCGAGACCCTGTACCAAATAATTAAATCATGATTGTCTTCTAAGTTCTTTTTATGTTTTTATCACCTATTTTGTATTAAAAATACTAAAAATTTATAGGGGAAGGAGCCAGAATGAATATACCTATGAAATTTAAATCTTAGTAATACTTATTACTATGGGAAAGAATTAAGGAAATCTGCTGGGAAATAAGTTGTAATTTGTGATAGAAAAATAAAACCAAGTTCTGATTAAAGAATTTGCTAGCAAGTGTTAAGACCATAGAAGCTCAGTCTATAATCAAGACAAATTATGATGAATTATTATGAATACATGATAACAAGGCAGCCCTACTATTGTTCCTTCTAGTCATATGGTGAAAGCAACTTCCTAGGATAATCAGAAGGATAAAATGCCAATATAAAATCTTAAATTTCAAAATGCCATAATATAACAAGTTTCACTAAAAGGTACATTTTTGGAAACTATTTCTAGTCTTTGGGACTAAAGAAAAAACTGTTAGGAATACAATTTAACATCTACAACTTAGCATCACCCTGCAGCTGAATCTGGGTCAGGTACGGAACTGAGGCATGGTGCCCAGTAATTGAGCACTCTAAGGCACTGGCCCCAGTACTAATTTATTCAGGAGAGGCCCATAAGGAAGGTCCTGAGCACACAGCACCCGGCTCTCTCAGGTTGAGATGAGGGATGAGGGAAGAAATCAGAAGGAAAAGATCAACAGATTGAAACCGTACTTTCTTGTCTCTCTGTTTCATCTTCACGGTTTTCTGTTCCAGGGAGTACCCCAATTTTCTTGCTGTTTGTGTGAGTTTTTCATCTATGTTTTTCAAGAAACTAACTTTCTTTTTATCTGTTACTTCTTTAAGCCTTTTCATCAAAAATAATCTGAAAAAAGTAAAAACTCTCATTATATTGCTGTAATAACTATATATTTGAAATATTTCTATGTTAATGGCAATAAAAAGAAATCAAATTCCATGCAAGAAAGACTGCAGAAAAATTGACAATGGCTCTCTCTGAGTTCCTAATAGTTTTTGTTGAACAAGGGAAGGGTAATATTAATAAAAATGTGCTAGTCATAGAAATAGAAAATATAATTAAGTCTGTATAACTTTATTGTAGACATTAGAGAGGGAAGGGCTAATTTAAAAGCTGAAAATAAGTCATGTTTTAAGTTGTATCACTCAAATATTAAGATATGGCATACTGCTTTGGGTCAATCTGGTGAAGAGAAAAAAAAAAATATCATGTACGTATCCAAAAGGATCATTCACTTGTAAAGAGCCAAAGAACACTCACAATATTTAAGTTTAGTAAGTTTTAAATACTGTTAACTTCAAATTTGTGTTGATTTAGAAAATGTAAAAGGAAAGCAAAGCTTACAAGCTTATTCAAAACTATAATCCAAGTAATTCTTAAGACCAATGCATTAATGACAGAATAACTTTACATTTTAACATAAAGTGAGTAAGCAGTATATGAGGTCAAGTGTAAAGAGAAGAGAAGCGGCGCTCCACTGACAAGCCATCCCCACCCCCTGTAGGTAGCACCAAAACCCAGAAGGAAGCCCACTTCCGTTTGCTACCTACATTAGCTGCTACACTTCCCCACTGTAACACTGCACGGACTGAGGGCTCACTGTGAAAAGCTGAGACCACTGACAGTGGGATGCTGTTCTTCCCTCTACTTTACATAACAAGAAACTGAGGCACAAACGATCATAACTGACTTGTGCTGAGAAAGCTAGTAAGGGTAAATTAATGTGCCAGAGAAACCCAAGCCACCTAGGCCAGTGCCTTCTGATTATAGCATACATACTACATCTCACCTTCAATCATGATAGGTTATGCACTAACAGAGCATATTTGTATTAACTATAAAAAACAAAGTTAATCAGGTCAGGCCTATGTAAACCAATCTTTAGTCCTCCCTGGCCATCAAGAACTCTGAGCCATGTATTTTTTTATATTCACATATAGTTATGGTTTGTGTCTAGGTATCCCCCCAAAGCCTCACGCAGCTATGGGACAGACTTCAGGAGTTTGTGATTAATTAACAATCCAGTGCTGAGATTATGGGTGTGAGGACTGCTGGGATTACAGATGTGAGTGCTACACCTACAGAGAGACTTGCTCTCTGTTGCCATTGTCACCACTGCTCCTCCCTTTGGCCTCTGCTCATTGCTCTTGCTATTTTGCTATTTTCTGCCACCATGAATGGCTGTCCTCTGCCATGTTATGCCATGTTATAGCTGAATATGGATTGAAACCTCCACAAACTGAGCTAAATAAACCTTTTCTTCCTTAATTTTGGGTGTCAAGTACTTCGGCCCAGCAATGAAAGAAAAGTAACTAAGACACACATGTACCACTCCCTTGCTAATACTCTCTCTTTTGGAAGTTGTAGTGCAGCCATCAAAGCTGTTCACTCATCATCGTGACTATCTTTTTGCGTGTTTATTTAAGCTTTTGTCTCAGCTGCAAGCATATCATCTAACACACTGCTTCATGATGCTTCAAGATAAGGCACAGCATGCAAACTCAAAAGTAAAGTCATGAACACCCTGTGTTGTTACAGTGAAAGGTCTTGAAGTCTAAATGAATGTTTGCACTATGCCAAGTTTCACAGGATTATCCAGTGGTCACTTGGGACACATTGGTCACTCAGTTATGTGGATCTTTTAAATGTTAAGTTTTCATTACATCAAATTCATTCTACTATATAAAAATATGGAAATAATCACTCATTTAAAAAGTCTTTAGTGAGGAGCTTTCAAACTCAGTGATGGTCACAGTACTGTAGCTTCCAGTCTGATTTTTGTTAGATATTTTGGTTTTATCACTGGCAACAAATACAGTTCATCATCTGTATCTTTGGCTCAACTGAGAAAATAAATGCTCTGCAAGTACCCATGCCCAAACTACCAGTTCATCAGTAACTCACTCTACCAGTAAAAGTGGGAAAAAGTTTGACTCAACTCAATCTAAAAGAGTCTGTTTGCACAGCAGTGATGCAAGGCAAGTGTCATTTAAGAATGTGAGGAAAGAGTATTTAGATTTCTGCATTCAGTACTTCTTTTTACCACTCTGTGTGATGAAAGAAGGAATACAGAGACAGCACTTCTGCACAGTGAAGTAGTGTGGTTTGTCTCAGAGAACAGACTCTTTTAGATTGAAACTAGATGTTTTGAATAGCTGACTTAAGGAAGGGCTCTTAAAAATAAACAAGTTGTAATACTTTAAAAGCACTAAAACAGCTATGTCTTAAATAGTTTTTTTTTTTTTTCTTTAAGTAATAATTGATCATTTGAGACAAAGTTTTGGAGGCAGTTTCTCAAGTACTTACTTCCTAGTCCTTACCTATTTTAAACTATCACCCATGCTTTTTGTTCATTTTTTTTTCTGTTTTCCAATGAACTAACAACATGCCTGAACAATCTTGAATTACTTTACTTGCTATCTTATCTTTCTTCTAAACAAATTCTACTAACACAAAATAATACAAATTAAAAATAAGGTGTTTCATATGCCAAGGTACATATTTTCAAGATGAATAAATAATACTGTATCATGAGAGACAGCCTTGTTCCTCATAGAACTTACTGTTAGGGCAAAAAACAGACAACAAGCAAATAAACAATGATAGCTTCTAGCAAAGATGGCCCCGATTTAAACTGAATGATAAATCTCTAGAGTTTAAAAGTTACATAAGTTAAAAATACCATGCAACATTTTATATAAAACTTAGTTATCCGAATACAGAAAACATGCTTTCCTTAGTCATCTACAATGTATTTGCCCTTCATATAGATCCAATGTACACAGCACAGTAATGCAGTAGCTCTGCTAGGCAGATTTCAATTCTCTCAAGTTCTCTAAGTTTGGACTAAGTCACAAGGATAAAAGCTTTTTAAAAAAAAAAAAAAAAAAGGTCACACAAAACTTCAGTTACCTATTATATTTAAAGTAATAAAAATACTGCTTTCTGGCTGGGAATAGTGCATCCTGTAGCTACTCTAGAAACTGAGGGAGTAGGACTGTAAGTTTGCCAGTTTGGGCAATGTGGTGAGACCCTATCACAAAACAAATAGGGCTAGGGTGTAGCTTAATGGCAAAGTGCTTGCCAAGGCTCTGGGTTCTCTGTCTAGGCATCATTCAAAACATGCTTCATTATAATACAAACTACACAGCTGCTGACAAGTGGTCAGAATGTCAGGTCTGTGCCTGATACCATATTCAGCTCTATTCCAGCCCCACCCACGAACAGCTCAGTGCATTTTCCATAATTTCATTCAGCCCAGGCTCTACTTGGAATCTAGCTTTTCCCAAGTGGATACAATTCTTTGAAATCCAAAAGCAGAAGAGACACAAGGTAGCAGCTGTGCTTCTGCCATTTCCCCCAGTGAGGATAGAGACATCTAATGGTTCTGCAGTAGCCCTAAGTAAAACTTTAGTACCTGGCAAATGAAAGGCAGAGGGCAGTGCATAGATTTTTCTGGCACAGGCTATAGCAAAGACAATGTTGTCCTGGAGCTACCTGTGACAGCAGCTGATTTCCCAGGCCTGGTAATGCACAGAATTAAACTCCATTGGTGAGCGAATTCTGCCACTCACTTGTCATTGCTGGAGGCTAGAACATTCCATCAGCCTGCTGAAGAATTTTATGAGCATCTACTCTACTGTACTAAACTTTTGTGCTTAATTATGCTGTGGGTCTTTTAATGAACCCACCATGCAGAATAGTTTAAAACTACATGTCTTCAACTCTAGGTTTTATCATGGGGTATTGGAAATCAAGACTAAGTATCTGTCTATCTATCCTATCTATCTATGGCCTTGAAAATGCTAACAATCGTGGCCATCCACCTGTGAGGGCAGAAGCAGCCATGGTGTTGGCGTCAATGTCAAAAATGCTAACAAGTTCTCTACTATGAGCTCTATATTACAGCCCAATTAAGCTAAATTATTAAGTGAAATAAATAATTATATATGAGATAAAATTTTTGCTCAAGAATGGCATTAAAGGAGTATACAAAAGACTACATGAAAAAATCATAGAAATCATCTCTAGAAATCTACAATTTGTGGGTGACCCTAATTCCCCTTATGAAAGGACTGTAAATGTGAATGTGTATTTAATTGTAAATAAAATGAAAATAAAATATTTTCTTACTTGACTGCAGCAAACACGTTATCTCCAGTTTGAATAATTATACAATTTTTCTTTGCTTCATTTGTACCAATATATACAGGAAGTTCATCAGGAGAATCTCTGTTTTAACAAAAGATATTAAAATTTCAGTTGCCTATAACCTATATTATCAGGCAAGGAGAATTTTACGTCTCTGGATAATAATTTATACTGATAAAAATAGATACAAATTTACCAAGTTGAAACTTCAAGATTCTTAGGAATATCTGTGACAAAGCTTGTCCATACTGGAGGATCTAAAACTTAGATTGTCAACACCGAGTTACTTTTATACCCCAAAACAAAGAAAGGCAAAATAAAGCCTGTCAAAAGATGAAGAGATAATTATATATAACCACTGATCTCCCCTATTTTAGTCTGTTAAAAAAAAAAAGGAAAACCAAAAAAGAAAAAGGACACAGGACTATATGCATGTATATAACCAAGCCCTTTTATTTTAACATTGAGGAAACAGAAGTTATTTAACCAAGTTTCTAGTAAATTAGTGTCAAAGCCAGAAAGTAAAATCCATGTGACTCAATTCCAAGCCCATAAATTTTCTGGTATAATGACATCTCCCTTTATGCATATTTCATCTTTTCCTCTATTATCTTATATTTCATCTCTATTTTCTTTTTTGTGGTACCAGGGATTGAACTTCAGATCTTGCACTTATCAGGCAAATACTTAAGCTGCTGAGCTATCTCCTCAGCCCTTAATGTCTATTTTTAAGAACATCTCTACTGGTACAAATGGACAAGGTATATTCCACCTCCAGCTGTTTTTTTTTTTTAACAGTCTAAGCATCTGCATGTATTCACTTAATGATCACAATAGTTCTAAATTCCATCAGATATGTATAATTATCCCCATTGTTTCAGAAGAGGAAACTGAGTCACAGAAAGTCAGTCACTAATGACTAGTATGGAGTAACCAATATAATAAAGACAAGTATCTCTGATTTCAGAATCTACTCTCATCTACCATAATCCTAGGAAGTACAAGACACAATTTATCTAAATCAAAACAAGTGCTCTGAATTATTCTCTTTAGTTGGTTAAAGGAGATTCCTGAACCCAACAGGGAAAATAAGGTTTTAATCACAAAGTAAAAACTGGGAAAGTATAATCTCAAGAGTTCACCATCCTAGGCTAGGTTAAAAAAGTAACAATAGCAAAAATAACAGCTGGCTCACACAACCACCAATATGGGGGAAACAGGCCTGTTACGGTGGGTGATGCCAGTGACTATATTTATGCTCATGAGCAAAACATGAGCTGTATGTTAGAGAAGAAAATATCCTTTACCTGAAATACCCCATGTGGTACTGAGTTTTATTATCGCCAACAATAATGGTCTGAAACTCAGGAGGATCGTAGTAAAACCTCCAGTGAAGATTATAGTTCAAGGCTATTGATTTTTTCTTCATTTTATGTTTTCCAGCGAGGATATCATAAGGACCCACTAACTGTAGTCCAAGGCTTGTAGAAAGTGCATCTATAAAGGAAATAAGTTTTTTAGGAATACTTTCTGGGGAAAGCAAGGAACAATGCTTTTTCATTAGTTAGCTATTTCCAAGCAACTCTACTAGTCATGGCATGAAGATGTTCATTACAAACACTCATGGAAAAGAAGTCAGAGAAACAGAAATGTGATGTTAACATTCAGGATTTCCTCTTATCAATGAATGAGCTTAACATTTCAAACATTCTTGCTGTTTCTTCTTTCAGCCAAAGCAGGACTATTTGTATTCCTATGGGCATACAGAGCCACACACACCTTGGGTCACTTCTATTAGCTTCAGAAAACATGGAATAAGGAAGGGACAACAAGGATAGCAAAAAGCATGGGTTAAGGATAATAAAGAATATTTTCTTTCCTTTTTATCTTGGCTGTCATTCCAGCATTCCTTACCTCCTAGATAATCTGTCTGCCAACCCTAACCCTAAAAGTCTCATCTTCTTTGACTCACACATCATAGAGGGAGGAGTGCCAAATAAAACCACGGCCATGAACTTTATATGAATGTACAACTTGATCTTCACATGGGCCCTTTGTGCTTCTGTACGCAACCCAGGAAAGACGCAGTTATAAGAAGAGGATGGGAAAAGTATAAGACAATTCCTAGAAGAGGTAACACCGTAATTAAAAGTATGGAGATATTCTATTTGAGGAGATAATGAAGGAAGGTGGAATGAGTTTGGCTTACCTAGAGGGTAAAAGAACATATATTCATATTTAAAGCAACAAGAAAACTATAACCACTAATCTTAGGTGATAAAAATAACATTCCTAGTCTGCTACACAAGGATAACTTGCCACACTTTCCCCTACTATATATAAAAGTAGAAAGTATAAAACATTTCAAAAGTGAGGTATTTTGTAATCTGCTTTTTATGTCCCATCCTATCTCTAGATTTTTCTTTACACTTTCTCATGCTATTAAGTGTTATTTTATGTGATTTTTAATATAACTTGATATGCCATTATAAAAAGACATGTCCATCTATTCTATTCTACTGATGGATATGTACTACTTCTAGTCTTTCCTATTGTAAAAAGGCTTGGGTCACACATTTTCTAATAAATATTAGTACATAGCTATGATTACTTTTTTAGAGAAAGTGCTACAGTGTTTAATAAATGTTTTGATATAATGACAAAATTCAGAGTACATATGTTTTTCTGTATAGTTTATAAGAGTAGTTAAAAAGGAATTATAGTAAAAAAGGTACTCCATCATAATCTATGATTAATCTCTTGTGCAGCCTTTCAAAGACAGAATAAGCATGTGAAAACTACACAGGGTGTGTGTGCATCCCTAGCCTTTTTAAAAATAAAAATAAAAATGAGGGCCAGCCAAATATGTCAGTGGACTAAAGTGCCTGCTTAGACAGAGCACAGAGGCTGGGGTTCAATCCTTGGCATGCCATGCTGGCGCTGCCCCTAGGGTGCACTGAGATGGCAATGGAGACTGGGCTGGGTGGTGTGTGCCTGTAATTTCAGCTCTTGGGAGGCTGAAAACAGCAGAATCAGAATCTGATCTATATAGTGAGACCCTGTACCAAATACATTAAAAAATAATAAATAAATGAAATGAGGCTATAAAATCTATACTTGTTTTCCCACTTGGCATATTTTAGAAATGAACCTTTACATTTCCTAAAATTCTGTCTCATTCTTTTACATCTATGAATGTGCTCTGAGTAGATAAGTTATTGATGAGTGTTTAAGCCATTTCTCATGCTTCCTTTCAGCAAATATCCTTGAATACAGTTCTTCTCCTAGTCTAGTACATAAGTTCACAGAATGGCTCATACTAAAACTCCTGCTATACATGTGTTTATCCTTTACACTGATAGCAAAGAATGTCATGAAACTATTTGCCTTTGCTAATATAATAGGTAGCAGAGGCAGGTTAGTACAGTACTCATTAGATTTCTTTTACCATATTGTATTTTTTTTTAAGAGCAAAATATATTTATTGGGGGAAAGTAAGCTCCTATCTGAGAGAGGGATAGGAGGGGGGGCCCCAGAGTGGGTGAGCCCCCAATATTGCATTTCTTAAACTATAAAAATGTTTTTTTCCTATGAACTATTTTTACCCTTACTCTGGTTTCCTATTATATTTTCCACTGGTAGAAACAGGAAGAGTTTGGTGCAACTCACCAGCTGGCTTTTCAGGATCAAGTTCTTCACAGAACTTCCAGAAGTGATAGAAATCTTCAGGTAGGGAGAGCTTATAATGGTTTTCTACTTCTTTTCGAAGATCACTGGAGACATCAGCTTCGCAGGATTTACTTTTCTTCGCATCACCTGTCTTGGCACACTAAAAATTACCATACACAACTTCAGTTCTCCATAAGTCATTCCTGTGACTTTCCTTGCATAACGATATTGCTAATTCTTATTTACTCATCTCTCTGGGCTTTGGGGGTGTGTAAGGGTATGTATGATTCAACTGCTTTAAATAGTGTATCTGAAGAAAAAGCTAGCAACTCTTTCAGGCAAGTAAAAGGGATTTGCACAGTATGTCTTCCAACATATTTCTTTTAAGATAATGGAAAAAAACACAGAAAAAAAAGAGTAAACCTCTAGCAGAAAGCAAAAGAATAAGAGCAGATTCTGCCCTCTTTGGGCTAACAAGATATAATTATATCTTTTGTTTACACACAAAGGATCTTTACTGAAAGGAAGCATGAGAAATGGCTCAAATGTTCATCAATAACTTATCTACTTCAATCACACCAGAGACAAATTATCAGAAATAACTGGATATAAAGAGATTTATTAGTGAAGAAGCTGTTTCTTCAGCAAAGTTCAATAGAGTTATCTATAGCTAGAGTATATATAATTGCTGAGCAGTCAGAACAGCACTGAATGCTGAGTGAAAAACACTATTATTTCACAAAAGACCCTTGAATGAAAGAATTAGGTTGTAAAACTCAAAACTCTAGTAGCTCTACAATGTAAGTATACCAGGTTTTGTAGGGATAAAAGGTACCTGATAAATCTCTGTAAAGATAATGTTTATTTGGAGTTTACCTGTCTATAATTTTTAAAGTTGTAGTATTTTTCATTCTGGGAACCTAGATCCTTTCTTCTTAGATTATTTGTCCTCCAGTACTGGGGATTGAATCCAGGGCCTCACACACATTAATCAAGTCCTCTATCACAGAACTTCATCCTTAGCCCTTTTCATTTTGAAACAGTATTGTTAAACTGCACAGGTCAACTTTGAGTTTACGACTGTCCTGCCTCAACTTCCCTGAGTAGCTGTGATTCATCTTGTTTTAGTATTTCTACTTAGATCAGTCATTTTGACCAGGGTCGATTTTGCCACTCCCTCTTTCCCTTGGGGACATTTAGTTTTTGTAGAGGCTTGATCAAAATTTGGAAGAATATTGCTCAATATGCTGCAATGGATCACTTACTAGGGAGGCAGCAAGATGGCAGAGTGGTAAGCAGCGGAGAAAGAGCCTCTCTGAGTGTTGCACAAGACTATAACAATGTGGGGAAAACAAGGAGGGAAGTGGGTTTCCTGGATCCATGAAGGATCTGAAGTGCAAATTGAAGCCTATGGAGATTGTGAAAAAAGAAACTTCAATGAAGGAGGAGGTAGCTGGTGATGCCTTTTCCTTGAGATGGGACTTGGTTCAAGATTCAAACCTGTGAACACATGAACCCTAGAGGCTTTCATGAAGAAATGCAGCAGTGGAGGGAAGCAGTGAACATGAAGGACTGTTAGCTGGCAGCATGGAGGGCTCGGTCAGCCCATGCAATAGAGTGACTGGGATCCATCTTGGAGAGAGGCCAATCGAGCTCAGAATTCAGGGTGGCTGCTGGCTCCATCAAGCAGTTCCCAGCTAGGCTCAGTCCCAAGAACCGTATGCTGATGGCTACAGGCCAAATGAGTCTGGTCTTACCCAAAAGGTGCAGGATTGCCGAGATTATCCATATCCTGCAGAAAAGCTGCTGCTAGCTTGCTAGGATAAATCAACAGGGATCAGGACTCTGTCTCCACAACTACCAGTGACAGCAGAGACAAACCTGGAAGGGGGATTTTTTTCCCCTCTTTCTTGTTTGTTTTCATCGTTTTATTTCTCCTTCATTGTTTGACCTTGCTTATGTATGATGAGTTTGAACATGGCTTCTAGCTTCTTTGTGGTAGTTCTATTTTCTTTTCATCTCTTCCTTCTCTTTTCTTCTAGGCTTCTGCACCAGTTTCCCAACGTTAGCATGACCACCCTTTATCCTACAGCCTTATAACTAATGTCTTCCTCTTCTATTTTTTCCCTAAGCCTTTTGAAATTTTAATCTCTGAAGGTAAAATTGACATATTAAGGACTTATATACTGCATATAATTTTCTGCTTTGTTTTAGATTTTGTTATATAACCACAAATCTAGTTCTTACTTAAAAGTGGGAAACTAATGGCTACCTCAGTTGTTATTTTCTGATTGATATTACTATTATTGCTAATAGTAGCACTTTACCCAAAAGTGACATAATTTTTTTTAACAGCTATTCTTCCTGGTATTTTAAGACTGAGACTCATGAAGTGTCATAGGAAACACTGTGGCGTGGTACCAGAGAAGCAGGGGCTGGGCAAACAGGCAGCAACTTCTCATCCTCAACAAATTGAAGGTATAGAATCTTGCAACGGACTAAAAATCCAACACCAGCTACACTTGCAAAATGCCTTGGAGAAGTGGTAATTTCCTAAGGGGGTCTAAGTATTAGCAATAAAGAAAACACCATAGGCAATTTA
This sequence comes from Ctenomys sociabilis, assembly GCA_004027165.1. Lineage (NCBI taxonomy): Eukaryota > Metazoa > Chordata > Mammalia > Rodentia > Ctenomyidae > Ctenomys > Ctenomys sociabilis. Next base: position 131,613 of record PVKA01002064.1, read on the forward strand.
CAAGCATCACTCCATGAATTAAACTGGAAAAAAGCAAAAGGAAATGAGAAAACACTTAAACGAGATGCCACCTAAGACATCAGATTAACCAAAGGCAAACCTAAGGGCCAATGAGGTGGAGCAACCCAAAAACTACCCACTCAGCATCTGTGAAGTGCTAACAAAGCAACTGAATAAGGCTCAAGAAAAAAATCAGATCAGAAATAATTTCTCTGATATCTGCAGAGATGGTATCCATAGTGAAAAGCCAAGCTTAGTGACTCTAGAGCAGATATAAATTTATTTTATTTTTATTTTTATTTTTTGCAGAACCAGGGATTGAACTCAGACTCTTGCACTTGCCAGGGAAGTGCTTATTCCACTGAGCCATCTCCCAGGCCCAAGGAGATAAAAATTCAAAAAAAGAAAAAAACAAAGGCACTTAACAAAGTTATGGAAGCCATGAATGCTCAGCATAGGAAAAAAACAGAACCATAAGGCAGATTCAAGCAGATATCCAGGAGAATGAATACTCCATTGAAAGTATGCATAGCAGACTAAGAGAATATGAGGACATCATCTCAGATATAGAAGACAAGGGCCAGCCAAATAGCTCAGTGGATTAAAGCACATGCTTAGGCAGACACAGAGGCTGGGAGTTTGATCCCCTGGCCTGCGTGCCGGTCCTGCCCCAGGGGTGCACTGAGATGGAGACTGAGACCAGGCATAGTGGCACATGCCTGTAATCCTAGTACTTGGGAGGCTGTAAACAGGATCACTAGGAGTCCAATCTATGCAGTGAGACCCTGTACACCCTGTCCTGAAAAAAAAAAAAAAAAAAAAAAAAAAAAAAAAAAAAAAAAAAAAAAAAAAAAAAAAAAAAAAAAAAAAAAAAAAAAAAAAATATATATATATATATATATATATATACACACACATACACACACACACACATATATATACACACAGATATAGAAAACAGGCTTATGGTTTAGTGATCATTAGAAGAAACAGTTCTTTGGGATAGATAATGCCATGCTTCTACATAATTCTATAAGAGGCAAGATTTGCACTAATGG